>JAHPZR010015525.1:0-32500 GCA_019787425.1 Platygyra sinensis | reverse complement strand
GATGCTTGATAAAGAGCATTGAATCTCATTAGCCTGCGTGTCTGGACATAAGTGTCTCATTATAGGCACATAGAAATTGTAAAAGCCTTTTTTACGACTCGTACGAGTCGCACGACTTGAAAAACATAGTCTTCATGACTTGAACACGGAGTGAGTATTGGATGTAGGGGGTCTTCGTTTTCGTAGGTCCTAGGTCTTCGGGTCTTCGCTTTCGGGGTCTTCGTTTTCGATACTACCCGTGCTGACCGCGTTAAATAAACGATTGGATTGGATTGCCACAGACTGACATGTTCTGATTGATGGTTGAGAAATTTTCAAAGGTCTCAGCTACATGAGATGGTTAAAATCTACCTGGATAGTCCTAACTGATAGGTGAAATTTTACTTACAAATGTTTAGGTTACATGGTTTCAACTGTTTTCTTGAGTGATGGAAGAGACTCGCTAAGGCCCTAGCCTATGACTAACCGTTACTTAAATTTCTCAGTTATCAATAAGTTTTAACATAGCTGTCGAAACCATCTGATACCTGAAAAATACTCATATTACAACTGGTAGCCGAGCGTGAATCTCTTGAACTTTTACTGATACGGACGGTAAATTAAAATCCAATACCCCATGCGGACGGCCTCTCTTATGACAAATAATGTAACGCACGAGCCCATCACTAGGAGACTGCAACTACCCCATATTCCTGTAACGGCGTTTTCATAGACCGATCTATTTTTAGTTTGAATTTATCTCGAATTCAGATCCCAACAGGAACCTCAGTAACCAATTTCAATCATAAGCACGGACTAATGTCAACATGTTCACGTGAGGCCGCATTGTTTTATCCTTACCGAAGCGTGCTCACGTAGACTGGAACTGGGCTATTTCGCGGGAAAAATATCTAAAAATAGACTGGTCTGGCATATCATGGGAGTTGCAGGCTCCAAAGTGATGGGCTCCTGTTTAACGATATTTTTTCGATTACACTCGGGCCAGGCCAACCGAACAGAATGCCTTCAACTCTGATCTTTGAATTCTCTTGCAAAAAAGGCCTAGAGGCTGAAAAGAGACCTTTCCAGGATGTTGCAGACTTCAATTAAAACGCCGCCAACGCAGTCTTGGTTGTCTGTTTATGTCAGCCCATCATCATCAAACCGGAGATAAAACACAATCCTGTCATATATATGACCGTTTCAGAACATCTTACTAATATCACACTCTTGGAAATTGTCCTCTCAAAAACCACTTTACAGATGGACAAGAAAACAATAATATAACTTTTGAAAGGTTTTTTTTATAGCGGAATGCAACTTGGATATTTTTAATATTTTTGCACGTTTTAAAATATGCCCCCACGAAAACCGCCTTGAAGAATCAGCCGAGCTTACTCGCGTGTAGGAAAAGCATTTTTAAAGTGCTGAACAGAAAAGTTACTTTGATTCCTGTGTGCGAGAAGTTTACTTTCGAAATTTGCTGAAAAACACTAGACGGATGCTTTGATCTTACTTCATCAATGAGATAATTATTCTTCGCGGCATTCAGTCTCTTGCGTCCAACGCGGTTAAGAATTCTAAGTGATGTAGGAAAGCTTTCCCCCCCCCCCCCACCCCCCCTTCACTCCACTTCAAGCGTTGCCAAGCAGGAGAGTTTGTTCACAGCCTACTTCCCCTTCGTCTGTACAAATACGGGCGGCAATAAAGTGAATACGTATAGAGAAGAACCTTCCCTATGCGTGCCGTCGAACCACCCAAAATGTCAATCCTGGGTTGTTGCTTAAGGGGGTGGTCGCTAACGAGAACTAAAACCATATTGTGTCAGAATTTTGTCTCATTAGCATATGGTAACTGCGGAGTCTTACCACATGTTTGAAATGTTTCACTAATCTGAAAAGTCAATTTCGAGAACAAATCCGGTACTACGCATTGAGAAATTTCCGTCTCTTATATACTACCCAGGAAAACGATAACTCTACAACACCTTAATTATTATCCAGTTTACGCTCTCTTATCTATGAAGTGGTCGCTTCACGGGAGGTTAAAAACAAAAGATAATTTCAAACTTTTATAGCTCTAAAAGTGGTGGCCGTTGTTTACGAGTGGTGTTCGCTTACAAGAGGTTCCAAATATAGTGATTTTGACTTGAAAATTTTTGGTATTTTGGACAACTGGTCTGCGAGGAGAGGTGGTTGCTTACGACAGCTGTTCGCAACGCAGGGGTCGACTGTAGATAAAACTCGGTTCAGCCTAAAACTTCTAGAGTACATTTTGGTCATACAGAAAGTCGACTTGCTAATATGAAATTTCTCTGTCAGACCTATTTTAATTTCATTCCCAAACCTTTCCTAGCAATTCTTTGCAAGTAACAGGTCTGGGCAAGGTTTCAGCTGGTTGAAGTTGACAGAAATGGCAGTGCATGGTTACACCAGCTGATTAGAAGTAGGTGAGAAAAGACCTGCTAGCAACTGCAAGAATGAAAATTTCCTCTTCCGCCTGTCCGATTTCTGTCCATAAATTTCACCGTAATCATTCTCAGCTGAATGAATAAAACTGATGAGGGAACATTCAGATTGAACACATGCAATGCTGGGTGGCTGTAATATTCGTCTATCCTGACCACATATTTTCCTGATTTTAAAGTAAAAGGAATCATTTAAGTAAACAGAAATTAAAGTGAGTTTTCCATGGTTTTTCTTACTTGATGTCCTGATGGTTCAGCTGTAAAGAGAGCTTTACTATGGGACAAAAAAATATTCCACACAAAAAATACACTTATAGAAAAAAAAAAAAAAACAATCATAATAATTGTTCTTTTTTTCAAGCAAATGTCAACCAACGACATGCTTCTTCTAAGATTGAAAATTCTAAAATCGCGTAGGCACAATTTCAGATGAAAAAGTTTTTTAAATTTAATTAGGAATTCAATTAGGTTTTCTTTTGGTCATTAGGAACATTTTCAGACGTTGAATTTCATTTGTCTGGTACGGTAATGCATGTTGTGATCTGTGACTGAAACGTCTTCATTAAACCATCAGATCTGCGTGAAATGAGCTGCTGGAGAACGATCCAACATGACCTGGATCATTTCTCGAAGCCTCTTTACTAGAAAGAACAAATTTTATTTGTGTGGTTATCTCATGAAATATTTAGGGATACCACCTTTACAATTTTATTATTAAGTATTCCCTTTCCCATCTGTTTTTTTCATGCTACCGCAAGATTATCCAATTAAATTCTTCACTTTAAGCCGAATGTTCGATTTAAGAGTGCTGAAAAACGAATAGCAACCGTCTAGTGATATTGGATTTTTTAGTGATAACACTAAACCTAGACAACAATGGTACAATGACATCGTGTACGCATTACATGCCTACATTTAATAAAAACTTTGACATGGCACCTCTGACATTTGTGGTCATATCCTCTGATTCCAAAATACACAAGATAAATCAGGCGATCATTGATGAGCGTTGAAAAAGAGAACTAAGGATATTTTTTTCCTAAGAGTCATAATCTGACCTTCTCTAATTTGATTAATTGTATGCTTTTTATAGCTTTTAGGGACGCTTGTGCTCGTTTAATATAATTGACAACATTCGTCAACCCTAAGCTACAACATCTAATTGTTTCCGTTCAGAAAAAGCCCACGTATATGTCCATATATTCTCAAGGCAGCTTTCAGCATTAACAATTTCTCTTAGCCTAACTTAACGCGACAGCTCTTCTGGACTCTCAAGAGACTTCGAGGGAAAGTTACGGTAAGTAATGTCATCAAGCAAGGCCCTGCTTGCAGTGTAGAATATTCGGATTTGTAAACTAGCGTGAATCACAAAACAGGTATATATTTCTTATTTCGGGCTTTTGTCCAAAGAACTTTCCTGAAGTCTCTTTCATTCCACATCGATAAAGGGCTAAGTCCATTATTGAAACAACTTTGTATCTTCGTCTTTTTACTGTTTCGTGCACGATTAGTCAGAGAAATTGTTTGTATCTTGTTCTTGAATATTGCAGTTTCCATAAAAATAGAAACAATAAAACACAGGAGAAACAGACCGCCCGGCCAGCTGCTGGGATTGTTTGTATCTTTTTCGTGAGCATTGCAGTTCCCATTTAACAACAATAAGATACAAAACAGATAAGACTCCAGCTGTTTCTAAATTTAATTTTCTGAAGGTGGGCCGGTTTACTTAGAAAATTTATAATTCTTTATTCTGAGTTTATTTTCTAGTCAATTCCACAGTGTTAATAGTGAAACTTTTCTCTGATATTTATTATTCATAGCGCCAAAAAGCCATTTAAGTCTTCAATTGTTTTCAGCATTTGAACACAAGTCATTTCCATTTAGTTGAGTAAGAAGAAGTGACATCTAATGTACTTTCTATGATTATAGACTCACACCAGGGGGCTTTTCAACATACATTTTCAATGTTAAGAAAAGTAAACTATCGGAAATTGAAAGGCCAATACGACCTTGAAACAGTTTACTGACTGTTCAAAGCTGGAAACCTTTCGGAATAGGCCACGCAATCGACGGAGAACCAGGTACTACATAAAAATTTCACGATCAGACCACTTTTCAACGTCGTGTACATATTAACACAAAAATTGTGAGAGTCGAGGGAGACGACAATGAAATGCGTCCATTTACTACGATTAATTGCAGAATCTAAAAAGAGCATTCTGTACAAAATTAAATTACCAGTATTACATTAGAGTTAATTATTCGAGGCTGTTCGCCGAGAAAGAGCCCGAGGGTTTGGGTCATTGAGTGCTTCTGCGGTTCAGTGAAAAATGCCAACAGCAACAACAAAATATATCTGGTTATCACGAGAAACACAGCTATATAATGTAAAACTGTTTGCCCTGTTCGCGTTTTGAAGGATAAAGAAAGGTAAATAAAAAAGGAAATAATTAAAAAATAAGGTAATCTCCAGTCCCAACAGCTTCTAATCACCGGTTATTCGGGTCTTAGGTTTGAAGCTACTGCTCTGTAAAGTAAATATCTTGGTTTAGTTACTATTTTTATGTCGGAATATTTAGGTATAATCAGTTTTCGGTAAATGAAACTATACACTTTTGACACAAGCAAAAAAATGTACCGGAAAAAAGGTGTGCCATTTGATAACTTCCTACATTGATGAAACCGCTCAAGTTATTTCTTTGTGATTTAAGATTTAATCATCACAAAGTAATATCTCCGAAAATATTGCTGCGTCTGATTCAATTGATTCCCGACAAGGTAGGCTGACGTTCAGCCTCTTCATAATGGGCGGACCCCAAGGAAGGTGCTTCGTTTTTTGCCTTTTTTTCTCTTGGCTTTTTAAACGCGGCTTCTTTTCCACTGATGTGGGCAGTGATCAGCTAGTCTAACCTAAGAATAGACCCGCCTCTCTTCCTGAGCCATAAACGGAGGTTGTATTTTTCCAGGTTGTAATCGGACTAATCTATTGTTTTTAACCATCCTTTAGACGAAGAGTAACTGTGTTCACGGTCCTCCGAATATCCGATCCTCTCTACTTTGAGAATCGTGTCGATGGTTTCTTGAGTAATATGTATCTTTTCTTTAAATGTTGCATAGACTGAATTTTAAAGTGGAAATCTAAGTAGAACGTCAGCAGTACTCCTCAAAGGTAAATTTATATGCTCCAGAAGTTGATGAAATGTGTGTGTCGCGCAAACAAACCAATCATGCAAATCACACATTAAGCAAACATTGAAAAACGCCCACAGAAAAAAAAGATTATCAAAGAAAAAGTGTTTTATGTGAAAAACTGTGTATTTTACGTAAATATCGAATTTGCTAGAAATCACACTGAGTAAAATTCTGTCGCATTCTATGATTGCGGAGGGCAGGAGTTATAAATTTCTTAAGCTGACCTGCTTGGTGCCAAATTTCCGGTTTTTTTTTTTAACTTTTTGAGTCACATTATTTACTACCCAAAGCGATCTACAAGGTATACCAAATCCTTGCTCTCTGATTGGCTACTCGCGTTCCCCTCCCTTCCTCCACCTCTTACTCCACTCTGGCTAGGTCGTAGTTGTGCTCTCTCAAAACGGAGAAGCGGTGTTCTTTATGTATTAGAATACAGTCCTAATAAAATACACACGTTGATTGGCTAGAAATCTTGTTTCTATAACTCAATGGAAACACAGAACTAGCAAGAGCTGTTGACGTAATGACGGCGCGAGCAAAGAGAAATGTTTACATTTTGATGATCAAAGTAAAAAAGTTCTTTCCCTTTTTTCGTCGCGGTGTTTTCTGAAAGAAAAAGAAAACATGTTGTCCGTTTTTTTATCGAATCATTTTTTACCCATTTCACTTAACTGAGAGGTAATTCCTTTTCCTTCATTTTTCAGATGAAGAACAGGTGTTTCTGAAGCGCTGTAGCACTCGTGGCTATTGTTCTTTGTCTTGAAATAGTGAAAGGTAACGACGTCTTCTATGCAGTCAGCTCTCGCGCACAAAACAATTAGCCGACTATTTGCTCTCGATTTCTGTCCGTGATAGAAATCTCTAGCTTATAATCTAATTGCTTAAAGAAAGACGATTTTTACCCAATCAGCACGCGTATTTTCTTTGGGCTATTTCTAATTAAGAAAGAGAAAAACTGGGTTCCATGTATGGAAACACTCGTGAAAATTTGGGAGAACTCGAAAAAAGCTGTGGACACATTCACCTGCGTCTCGTGTACTATGATCAAATTTTTACCCCTTGTTTTTATGCGTGTATCACAAAGAATTCCATGAAAGGATGAAAATGCCGTTTACCGTTTGCAAATATCTGCATTAGTTCGGGAGATATTTAAGTTTGAAAAATGGGTAAAATATGCAAATGAGATTACTGATGACGTCATACACTCAACCCAATATAATATTGAGTATATAAATAGAGCTACCTTGGCCAATTTGCAGTGCAAAACATTGAAACTTGGTAGGCTAATAGTTCTACTGGAAACACACCTATGACTATAAAAGATTCTGTTCCCATGGCAACACACTGTTTTCCAGTCCCCACTCACTTGATTTCAATATGTTGGTGATTTTCAGCTTGAAATGTTAAACAAGGCCACAAAGTCGAGCTAACATATTTATAGGCTTGCTGGATCATGCATATGAAGTGCTGTTAGCAAATATCAAAATGGAACGCCAAAGGTGGCCAGAAAAGCTTTTAATATGGGGGAGTCTGAAACCCAGTATGCTGCTATGGTAACAGAACTGTTAAGCTCATATTATGAAGCACGTTTAGTAGAACCTTACTACAAAGAATAAAACATTTCTGATACAAACTGGCTGAGATATCTCTTTTCATCATATTTGAAAAATCTGGTTGAGTGTATGACGTCATCACTTAGCTAATTTGCATATTTTAAAAACTTTAATATCTCTGAAACGAAAAGAGGTATTTGAAAATAGTAAAAAGCATTTTTTTCGTAGATTTTAATGGGCCATTATAACCACTCTTTATCAATTGATGCCACAATCATGGTATCAAAAAACTGCCCAATCATTGGTGAACACGTTGGTATTATTTTCGTGACACAATAGGTTACCATAGCAACACTATAACCTGCTAAAAACACCCTTAATTTCAGCTTTAAGCGCTTATATTTCAAAAACGGTGGCTTAAGGTGGCTCTGAACGCCACCTAAAGAATTTTTTTAAACTTTGCCAAAAGTTGCGCCTAATCATGCTCATCAAATGTTGATAATATAAAAAATTTCACCGTGCCGTTTTTGAAATATAAGCGCTTAAAGCTGAAATAGGCCTTTTGCAACAAACGATCACATGGTACAAAATCCACCATGCTGGAGGGCAAGCTTATTATTATTCCCGCACTGGGACTTTAAAACAAAGAGACCTCAACCAGTCAAGCGTGACTGATTCCACTGCGGGAATAATAATGAGCTTGCCCTCCAGTATGGCGGATTTGGTACCATGTGATTGTTTGTTGCAAAAGGCCTATTAAGGGTGCTTTTAGCAGGTTATAGTGTTGCTATGGTAACCTATTGTGTCACGAAAATAATGCCAACGTGTTCACCAATGATTGGGTAGTCTTTTGATACCATGATTGTAGCATCAATTGATAAAGAGTGGTTATAATGACACATCGAAATCCAAGTCTTTGAATGTGCTGGAAACTGTTTTGAGTCACCTTAAATAGGAAAGGTGCGATTTTCGTCATAGTACCACTTTAAAACCTCCACTCGTGTTCCTATAATTCGAGAGAAACACGGTATATGTTTTGTATTTCTTTAAAAAAACAAGTGAAAAGTAAGGTTGGCAAGTTTAAGCCATCGTGAATGAACAAGCTTAGTAAATGGCCCATATGTTTTGATGGCTGCTGCTGCCGCTGAAATTCTCATTGAACTCCGTAGTCACATAACAAAACAATTGAAACTCCTTATCTCAAAAGAATCTACTATGTTAAAGCGTCATAGTACTTGGAACAACCAATCATGTTTAACACTTCAGGATCAGACGGAGCTAAAGAGGTCCAGGATTAATATCAGGTGTGTCAGCCTGAGTACACTTGACTTGACAAGCGAGAACGACAATATAAGACATGTTGAGTTCTCTCGAGTGTCTTCATGCACGTTCGTTGAATTAGAGATGTTAAAATTAAGCTGTACCTGTGCATATCACTAGCAAACCCTGCATGACAAGCTATTTTTCCCACTTTCATGTGAAATATAATTAATTGAAACTAATGGAACAATATTTTTGATTTGTTTATTGTATCGGGTTGTTAATGGTACCCAGACCATCTAAGATGACTGCATACTCGCCTGCCAAATTTTCCGTACGTGGGTACCTCTCGTCACAGGCCGAGAATCTTTTAGTCAGCAGAAAGATCGCTGTTCGCGGCCTCTATGGACGACCGCAGA
The DNA here is from genome assembly GCA_019787425.1 of Platygyra sinensis. Taxonomy (NCBI): domain Eukaryota; kingdom Metazoa; phylum Cnidaria; class Anthozoa; order Scleractinia; family Merulinidae; genus Platygyra; species Platygyra sinensis. The sequence goes on along the minus strand of JAHPZR010015525.1, from coordinate 23,630 downwards.
TTTTAACTATTATTTCACGCTGTATAATTTATAGATTCGCCTAAAGTTCATCTTAAGACTACGAGGGTGTCAGTTTAGAAGGTAAAAAAAAAAGCTGATTTCTCACGGTATATTAAATGATTTTCTCCCTGCTTAGCGGATTGCTATACTTTGTTTAAATATTTAAGAGAAAATCCGTCCAAATATTTCAGTTAAAAATATGTGACTCTTCTTCTAATCCTTATAATTCGTGCTCAGAACCTTTCTTAACTGACGGATAAAGGAGGGCAAAAATACTTACAAATATTTTCACAGGCAAGTTTGAAGTTTGTTTTGAATGCCGGTCATTTTCAGAATGACGAATTTAGAGTTAGCTTACGTATGACTGAGTGATAATCTTTGAATCCCACTCAAATGAGCTATCAAAACATTCGATTGAGTTCTCTGAAATGAATACTGAAGATTTCTCACAGTTTTATCCAGAAAAGACCCTCGCTCACGGCTCTGTCCTTGTAAAGTAAAGTTGGTAGCAATTTATCCCTTCCCCCATGCTCTCAAGTTTGCGGGAACTGTCCGACAGTGTTCAAGGATCAGAGAGCAACATTTTCAATGCCATTCATCCGCATTTGACGGCGTAAAGCCAATTTTGTGAACGTCTGTCTTTTTTCAGAGTACAAACGCCATTTTCTTCGCAATTCTGTATGAAAAAAACTTCAAGGGAAATGAATTGTTTGATAGAAATCAGTTGTCTGTAATCATTTGTTTTGCTTTGTTCTCCTAAACGAACCGCTAACAAAAACAACAAAATATTACGGCTTGCGCTTCTCTGACTCTCATTAATGATATAGTGAGATAATTTAGTAACAAAGGAATTTAGGGAAAATGTCTTGACGATGATGGGAAATGTAAGGAATTCATTGGAGGGAAGTAAAAACATAACGTTGTTGACTGTTAATGTGTACATGAACTACGGATTAAAAGCTCACAGTGTCTAAATATATTCGTTAATTCGATGAGGTTGACATTTTTTCCGTTTCAATTACTTGCTAACTTGGGTAAACAGAGCGAATAAACTTATCCTGTCGCTAACCGAGGTCTAGTCTGCCTTTATTAAAAAGATTTTGAGGTTAATTTGTCAAGATTAGGCAGATTGTCGCATTCTTTAACTGAAATACCGTGGCACGATATTTTGCTAGACTATTATTTTTTTAGAAAAAAATGACTATATCCTATATTGGGAGGAAAATCGTTTTATGGGGTATTAATAAACAATTTTACTACAAGCACTGAACTAACAACTCCCAGCTGAAATAATCCAGACTGCGGGCTAGACGACGGACTATCGCTCGCAAAGAAAAATGTGTAATTAGTTTTTGTAGACGGCCGTCGGAACCAGAGACTCCCACCTTTCAGGGGCAACGCGCACGCGATGGTGGTATAGTTAACAAAATATTCCACGAGCGTGCGTTGTCTATCAGATGGTAATCAACCCATATCCAACAAGTGGGTGTGGAATAATTGCATTAATAAAAATGCCTGCGAAAAAGACCAATTCTGATTAAAATAACAGCAAAAAAAAACGCCAAAAATTATGCGTTCGTTTAGCATTTTTGTACTGAACATTGTACTGAAATGCTCATACACCTTGATGGTTAAGCTACTGAAAATTCTTGAATCACATTATCCAGGGATCCAGTTATTTAATAAAGGCGAATAGACAACGATGAGGAAACCAATTAGGTTCTTGAATTTACAGTAGAAAACAATGTAATTATTTAATAATTTAAATTATATCCTTTTGAATCTTTTTAATTTAGGTTGAACTGTGAAAAGAATGATATAAATCATTGAAATGTCAGTTCGTCATACTGATTAACCGCTGGGTCATTTTTTAAGTGTTAGTTACAGGAAAAATATTCTGGTAGTCGTGGTTGTCTCACATGGTTAGTGAGCTCGTCTCCGGATCACCGGAGCGCTCCAAGTTTGACGGAGCCCTGGCCAGGGACATTGTGTTGTGCGCTCTTGAACGAGACACTTTACTCTCAAGTGCCTCTCTTCACCCAGGTGCATAAATGGGTACTCTGGTAGAGCTCTTTGTACCGGCGAATTTAATGCTGGGGGTAACCCTGCGATGGACTAGCATCCCATCCAGGGAGGAGTAGAAATACTCCCAGTCGCTTCATGCTACAGAAACCGGGATAAGCTCCGGCCTGATGGGCCACTCAGGTCGTATGCAGGACTTAGTTCTAAGAATTAGCTAATACATTGTACATCAAAATAAATTCAGCACTAAGTTAATGATTTTCAGTTCTTTGAGCTTGTACGAAACACTCAAAAAACAAATAGCAGTTGTCAATCATTCTTGTGTTCCAAAAAGTGTTAAAGAAAAATTGTCTTTAAGTAAGATGTAAGTCGGTTTTTGCAGCGAAAACATGACGACAATCGATTTTAAAAATAGGAGATGTGCTCGCCGTGATACGGAAATCCGACGGCAACTGTTGAAAAAGCAGCGACAAAATAAAATTAGCCTAATTAAAAATAGTTCATTTGGAATGATAGCGCAAGGCTTAGTCGTGTAAAAATGTTTACATACCGGTGATAATTAAATTTGCCAACATAAGAAAACTAAAATCTTATTACACACACCCTTCGCCCCACACTGAGGGAAGGGTGAAAATCTCAAACCTGTATAGCTGTTTTACAGTGTGTACCAAAGTTCTTCATCATGGTAAATATATAGTAACCTTTGAAACTCGTTGTTTTTTTCAAACCTTCGTTAGCTGTTCACCAAGTTCACTTCTTTTGAGAGCATCATACATATTGCTGCGTGCGGTGCCGAAAAGAAGCGCACGGCATCGCCGCGGACACTTCGGAAACTTGTATTTTGTTTTCGTCGAGTACACCAGTATTGCACAATAAGGGAAGCGGTTTGTTTTATCTGTTCACAAATATTTGACTTGTTCAGTAATCCGGTGTACCCGCTTTGCAGCCGCCATCACATATTACGGAAGGAAAGCGCGCTCCCCCACAACCTACTGTCTACCTACTGTATAAGTATCTCCCTCGCTACCCCGCTAACAAAAATTACAAACTCATACATTAAATTCATAAAATAATCCAGAATATTCGCTACTGGACTTAAGCCCGCCGATCTAGGGCTATATGAGATTGTTGGGAATTCCGGAATGGAATAACGTAGGACCCATGGGAAGTTTTTCGTGTTTATACCCTGTCCCACTCAAGCTGTATCCAAACTATTCATACCCAGTTCCATCGTTTGTCTCCAACCCAACATTTTCAGCAAAGTTAGGATGGACATGTTTCAGAAGTTCGTATGTCTCATTATCAGTCAATGTCTTTATTTATTTTTTTTTTTGCATTTTGAGGGGAACTTGTAGCTGTTAATTATAGGGGCATTGTCACGCTATTTGGCAACTTTACAAAAGACTAGAAGGTGCCTTCACATCAATTGAATTCCAAAAACTAATGATCTAGTTTTGTTATTGAAGACTATTTGAAGGTACTGAAACTGTTTCCTGTCGCCTGTCGCCTGTCGCTACGGATGGCACGGATGGAAATGGATTGAATTTGAAAAAATTGGCCAATTTTTTCAAGTTTTGATGCCACGGGTACCAAAAATCCTCAAGAAATTTATTATGGTTAGCCCTCTGTGATAAAATTCCTTTTGATATCTTCGTCGTAGCTTTGCAGAAGCTTTTTGTTTATGATTAAAGCCTTAAAGTAATGATTTTAGCACAGATTTGAGCTGAAACAGCAAAATCCTCGTGACAATGCCCCCTTAACCAAAAGAGGCATTTTATGACCATGGCCCACAACGTGCTCAAATTGGCAATCTTTCATCACAGCGAAAGTAATCTTGTTATCTCGATCCACTATTGCTATGTTTATTTTTTTTTCCATTATCCCACGGCTTCAACGATACATACTGATAGCAGCGCTTATCTTTTTAATCAATGAACTAGTTGGTGTTGAGAACATGATTAAATCTTTAACCCGAATATGTTTAATAAAAGCTCTGTTTCTGTAACCAACACCTGAAAAGAGGCCATACTCAAGTGAAACCTTTTTATAGATATTGAACGTCACAGACCCCTTTTCCACTTTCATAACTTCTGTTTAGGGTAGTAGTGGTTGTATTGCACTCCTTCCATTGGAAGTAAACTGGTATATAAAACATTTTCTGAAAAGGCATTTATTCGCATTTATTCTCTTCATACAAATAGATTCAGGCTTTTACATCTCTTTGTTTTCAGATACTTAATTAAAAATGGCTTTGCGGGCCGAGAAGTTTCCGCGGGACTTTCGAGAACCTGAATTCACGGGCCCCAGACTGGATTGGATTTCACGTTAATAGTTTAGACATTGAACTTTCACTTTGAACTACACACTGAGGACTTTGGCTCCAATAGCAAATTACAGATAGATGTAATGCACCCTTTTATCCACTTAAGATCTTTTGGTTCACTAAAGGCAAAAGCAGAAAATCGGTTTACAAAGAGCGGACAACTTCAATAGGAAAGGCTATGAACTAATTGTATAACTTTGGCCATTGTTCAACTTACAGTTAAAATATTGGCCGTATTCTGTTGTTTTATCCAAGAGTAAACCAAGATTAGAAAGATGATTGTGGTATTTTATGAAATCCTTTCAACTGATTACTTTATAAAACTCAGTTTTATGTCATATCACTCCAGTTTCCAGAACTTCAGTTGCAAAGGTTCTGCAAAGTTCGCACGGTCATTTGTTCAAAAGGAATTAGGAATTAGAAATTTAAAGTTCAGTCCATTAAGTTGATTATCCGCCATTCACGTCATATTGTAGGCCAAGGTGAACTAATATTGCAATATACTTCAGTATTTGTCTGACATGATATTGTCGTTACTACCAATGTCACCTATTTTAACCATGCGAAGGAAGTGAACAGAAGACACTCCTTTCTCTGAGCAACAAAAAATAGTTTCAAAGGGCATGTCGACTGTTATGTAATTATCACTTAAGTCTAGAAGATTTGGAAATCCGACACTCCAGGTGCTACTTAACTTACTTAACTGCAGACTGAAAACAGATTAAACATGTTAAATTCCAATAAGAAAATACAAGACATGTTATTCTCTGTTTCTATAGACCGGTTGAAGCAACAATGGCATTCGGCCAGTTACGTAGTAAATGCTCGGTATTAGATGGGCTATATTTAAGACAGTTAAGTACAATGACCACATTAGTCCGCAGTAGTCCGGAACTTGTCATTTTAAAACATGACTACGTAGAGAATCACGAGAAGACGAATCAGTTCTCAATACAAGAGGACATTCTCTTTTCTTACTTAAGCATCAGGTGCTAAAGCATTAAGGTGTACAACAGAGATAACAGCTAAGTTGCTAGGGAAACCGGAGATATGCGACGCGCCACTCCGGCGATCATTATTGTGTTTATCGAGGACCGTCAGTTACATGGCACTTTTTCAGGGTGTCGTGGTATTTCGCCAGTACCGTTTGTAGACACATTTTACAAAGTGCCTTGCCTGAGTCACAAACCGAAGGACATTAGTGATTCCTCAGAAACCGTAGGGTCTTAAGTCTTCCGGCTCGCCGCGCAACAACCATGTGTAGAGTAGTGTCAGCGTGTAGCGTACTAACTCATTCTGCTCGGAAGCTAAGTCTTCGATTCATTTACGGCAGTACACTGCTACTGTTCTACCCCGACTGGGTTTGATCTCTTTCTGACTGGGTTCTTGAGGTTCAAAAAACCTAAAATCCACGGTTCTGTTATGTTTTTTAAAAAACAACAGTAGATCCACTATTTTTCACGTTGCAAAGGATTAACGGAAACAAAAGATTGTTTTCAATACTAGTTTGTAAATTTGGCCGCGAGCAAAACCGCCATGTCATCATGTGGTCGCGAACTGCAATTAGCATTGACCCGTAATTGTGATATTTAACTCCACACGGACAAAATAATAAATAATCGCACGAAACGGTTTTTAACTTCCCCAAATACTTTTTCCTCTAATTTTTCATCATGAATTTGTGATCTGAAAGAAACGTATGATACCGAGAAACATCCGAAAAGAAAGGAAACACATTACAATTAGTGACAGGCTTATCACAATTCTTGATAACCATCTTTCGCCTTTTGTTTTATCCACTGAAAACCGTCTACGAAAAAAAAAAAAGAATTAACCGTATAGTGTTATTTCCGAATATAAGACCAGTATATTTTGAAATACTGGCGCACTTTAAGAAGTACCACAATTACAAGATATGAGATACGATAAGCGAAAAGCAGATATTTTCCTATCCGGCCCGTTTTTCCTGCGGAAAATATTGCGGGGGTTGTCAAGTAAGCGGACGCACGACGGTAGAGGGAATTATTCAATAACAACTACATTTATGGACAGATGAATTGAAACAAATGTGGAGAATGTTATCGAGTTACTCTTTGACTTGGACTAGCATTTTTGATGCCAGGCATTTTATAACCTTGCTATTTTAAACAAAAACCCGTCAAATGGTCTCACTTATAAGGACCAGTTGAGCAGCTTGAAGTCTAAATAAGTTTTATTTTGATGACAAAGAACCGTAAACTAATGAATATAACAATGTTATCAAATCAAGAACAATATGCGAGCATAATGCGAGTCAATATTGTGGCGCAAACTTCACTAAAAAGCTATGCCTTGTCATCTACATATTTTTGTGATATTCCTGAAAGGTAAAAATATAGATGATGGTAACCGCCCCTGCTTGCAAAACTGTAGAGAATCCACAAAAGAAGGATTCCTGTAAACATTTGTGTCAAGCTTAAGCTGTATAAATCCCAATTGCAAATACAAGCCAAGAATATTTGGTTGTACAAATTAGCCACACACCACTACGTGACATCAAACTGTGACGTGGCGTGACGTGAATGGATCGCTATTTTAGGAATGCGCAAAAAAGAGCGCGGTATCTGTCGCATTATAAACTGATCCCAATTTTAGGCAAAAGTGCGTAGGTAAGATAATAGTAATAAGAGGAAGTTTTGCTGTTTAACTGGGTTCTTTCTTTAGCTCGTACTTTACTTTCTGTTTGGTCGTTTAAACGAGTTCGTGACTTGAATTCCATTTCCAGGTTTTCACACGTGACTGCCGTGACATAAGCGTCGAGTCTTCTGGAATGTCCTGGATTAGATTTCGTAAGACAGACAAATCACGGTAATTCTCATTCTGGAACGCAAAGAAGCGAAAAAAGTCATTCAACATTGCTTGACTGATGTTTTCGTCTATTTATAAACGTAATTATTATTTTAAAATAATAAAAAAAACATAGACGTTGCGGCGACCACTGAGGTTAGATAGATGTGACCTTGAGGCCGCCGATAATACCAACAGGAAGTAACGGCATTTCATCAGTTTCATTTGTTTTGGTTTTCCACGCCCTTCCCGCTTTATTCAGGTCATAAAAAGCGCCAGTCCTCTATAACCGGCTAGTTTTAATCATACATTAATAGCGTCAACATCACTCTTGACTACATTCTCCTCCAAAGATACTCGAGTCGCCTGGCGCCACAACAGCAAAGCTTGGAGGTCTTATTGAAGTAGATTGATTGTGAAGGTAAGTGGAATCATAGAAACCAACTCGTTGTCGAGATTTTTTTGTAAGCGAAGTTGAAGACAAACAAAGATCTAGACAAAAAGCGCAAATCATACTCGGGATATAAAACGAACTGTGAAGCGTTGCGTGAAGAGAGGCAGTTTGTACGACCCACTGTTAAAAACTGTCTGCGACTCTCTGAGTGAAAGGTGTCGTAGACTATTACAAAAAATAGTCGAGTAGATGAGATCTTTTATAGCCCCTCCGTTGGCATAAAAAATAAGCTTCCAACCTCCACATTATGTAGTACCTGAGGTCAGACGCTGGAACAAATTTAAGAGATTGTATTTAGTTTTGGACAAGAAACAGTAAAAGTTCTTCCTTGTGTTTTCTGAGGATACTGAAACAGTGGATATTCAAACAACACTAAAGAAAAGAGCAGTGTTTCAGAAGGATTGACTAAGGCATTAGTCAACGTGACAAAGGCAGGAAAAGCTTGACCAAGGCCGGGAGGCATAAGTAAAAAGCGTTAATTAACTAACTTAGTGCGGAAAACATGCGGGCCAAATTCGTGTTTGATCCCTGTTTCTCACTTAAAACAGCTGTTAAGCAACTGCTAACCGCGTTAATAACGTCTCTTGCTGAAAGAAAATCAAATCAAATCAAATGCATTTTGTGTGTTTTTCAAGATTATATATTCAAAAAAGGAAAAAAACAACAAGACTATTTAGTAAAATATCAAACGGAGAAAAATTTTCCAGCTGGGATAATCATTTGTTCAAAAGAAGCTTAGAAATATTGTTTACTGCAGTTGAAATTAAAAACTGTTTATAAATTTGGCAAGTCAATTTGAAGCCAGTGGCCTGGTTTTCTCAGTATTCAGACAGGACCTAAAGGGTCTTCCGCCGGATTTCCGTTGACTTCTCTTTTCGAAATACAGAGAAAAAGGTTTCAGGGGTTTAGATCAAAGGTTTTTCCAGAAACGCTGCGTTACTGTTACATTGTAATAAAGTTATATTACGCTATAGTTGATTCATTTTAAAGACGAAATCAACCGGTTTCAGTTCTGAAGGAAATTTTAATTTGAGCACATATTGCTTGACGAAACATCATAAACTTCAGTATAGTTTTTCGCAGCCGTTGAAGTTTCACGTTCAAGATTTTACAAAAATGAAATACCAAAGACGTTTCAAAGTCTTCTCTTTTTCTATTAAGGAATTTTTAAAAGCTCCATACCAGACAAAATCTCGGATTTTTTTGGCGGCATAAACCGCAAATCGTCTTAGCGAAGTGAAACATTTAGCCAACCAGATTATGGATAAAATCGTGGGCGGTATTCGTTGAAATGTTATTTCAAACTAAGTTGATTTTGTACGATGTTAATGTTTGGAGCGGCTCAGCTTTGATGTTTTATCCTTTAATGGAGTTGATTCTTATTAATCAGGAATGTTCCGCCTTAAGTTTGAAATCCTGTAAATAATTTCTAGCCGAGTATTGTGCGCCAGACGCGCGCGCTTGCGATCGTCCACCCCCATGGGGAGAAGAAAGAGAGAGTGGGGGAGTGGGTGGAGGGGTACCTCTCAAAATTTTCGTGAGGGTGTGTTCATTTCAACCAAAAGGTGTGATACTGATCAGGCCTGGACCAAACGTCAACGATACTCCATATTCTCTATTTCAGACCAGACTCTGTCCGGGAATTGCTTTAGTTTACTTATACTGATATGACAAGGGGCTTCAAATTCGAAACGTTCATCAAATCCCACTTGCTTTTCGAGAGAGGAATAATATTCAGTACAAGCTTTCCTGGAATTCAGAACAGATATGCAAAACAAAAACACTTGATATTTCAGATCAAAAGTCGCAAAGTCTCATTATACCCCACTGGAGATGAAGACGGTTCAATAATCACAACCTTTTTACCACATCGATATAGTTCATGTATCACCCCCCGTAGCCCACACATACCTCATGAAAAAAACCGCCAAGTATTTGACTACACCTTCTCAGCGTTAACTGACTCAGAGTCTCATCAATGGAAAGTTATCAAGGTTGATAACTTTACTATAAACAATCATGGATGTCAAATAAAAACTATCAGTCGACTATTTTACTGATAAGATTGTAGCTGGTTATAAAAGTGTTGTTTTCTATAAATGTTACTCTAAGCTCTGAAAGTTTTACTAATGTATGTTGTTTCGGCAAGTTACGGCCAACATCACGCACGGTTCCTTCACGAGATCATCACGCATTGTCATGTCTATAAGCAGTTTAGACTATCACGGGTTTTTGACTATCACGGGAATCACCAAAGTTCTTTGCTGGTTATATAATCAGTTGAGTTAATAGTCCTTTGAACGTTTCAGAGGCCAAAGTTGAGAGACGCTCAAGATAATCCTCAGATCGCGGAAGACAAAATGAAAATATTTTCAAGGCTAGCCACACAAGTTGGTACGTGCTGGGTCTCAGACATTTCTTTGGTTATGAGGATTTGAAAAAAGTAGCTTTTGAATTAGTTTAACTGGGAAACCCTTCACGTGCGAAGGTGGAGGAACGTGCGAGGTCGTGTGCGAAGCCGGTCATGTGAGCTCGCAGTCAAAGTGGAAAATACCATGAAATTCTCAATTTAATTAACGTGGGTGCGACTGTCAAAAAAACGAAATACAATAGTGGAAAAATAACTCTTTCGAGCAATTTTCGTGGCCGAAGCAAGGAGTTTGCAGAGCGTGAGTAAGAAAAATAAGACATCTCTTAGTCTTGATACCCTGCGACGAGTTTTCACTGTCGCAGGTGCATAGGGACGGCTTATAACAGCCACCTACTCACTGACAAGCTTTGGAGATTTGATTGTCTTCGCTTGCGAAGGACGAATATTGTCACCATTTGCAGAAAAAAGTTATAGCAACAAGCGTTACGTGAATATACAATTGCAAGCCTCTTCACAAACGCAATTAAAACTGCATCAGGAAACGTGACCAGATGACCGCTTGGGACACCGTATTGTAGACTTTTGGAAGAATTTTCCACTCACCAGGTCTCATCAGCCTTGAACAGCTCGCATTCTAGTTTACCATCTTTTTGGAAACGAAAGGAGTGAAAACTTTCATCAGGTATTTACATTACTAAATAATATTTTGAACGTCTTCCTTTTCATAAATAAGGCAGTCTGTTAGGCTTGTGCTTATAAAATGTCACCTTCGTTTATCTTTTATTTTATTTCATTTCATTTCTTTCCATTGCATTGACGGGAGAGAGAGAGAGAAAAAAATGAACTATATTTCCAACTTGACAAGCAGCCAAATAGTTATCGTGTTTCAATAATGTAGTAACGATCTTCAGAAACCAAGATGTAGTTTCGCCTTTTCGTTAAACAAAAAAAATTGAAGGTTAATTACCTCTGGGATATTCCCGGGAGTAAAGGCCGGGGAAGGACATTGTGACCCTGGGGGTGGGGTGGGGTGGGGTGGGGGTAGTTGGGAAGGTGGGGAGATGGAAGGGGGATGACGTCCGAAGCAATGTAATCTCTAAATACAATAGACTATGAGGGTGATAGTCTCTTGCTAAATAAGGATGTTGTTTCTGAGTCACTTGGACTGTCTTCGTTTTTGAATGACGGGGCGGGAGAAGATTTTTAAAGCCCTTCTTAAACGTGTACCCAAACGCCGCCATTCCTGGGTAACTCAACGCCGGGGTATCAGCACCAATCTCTGATTTTAGGGCCATGTTTGGAGAAAAAGGAGGAGGATGAGGATTATTCTAGGATTTGAAATATTTGTCTGGTATCATAAACTAAAGTAAACAGTTTCTTTTCTGGGAAAAGAAAAAAGAAAGCTAAAGAAAGCAAGAAAACAAATACGCCCTAGTGAACAAAAAAAAACACAACACGCCTATGACAACACAGTAACCTTTCTCGAACAAAAGGTTTCCGGCGCTCTTGAGATTTTGGAGTCAATCGCCGAAAAAAATTGAACACTGGTTACGAGTAGACTATTATCTCAACAAAATTAATGGCAGGTATTGATAGCGCTTTGAATTGCTATGAATTGAATGGATGATACGCTTACTTTTAATTTTCTCATCATTTGCGCATCATATTTTTTTGTCATGCTCGAATACTGAAAGTCGCTTTGTCATTCACTGATCATAGACAATAACCTTTTATTCAGGAAAAGCGAGTTTGCTTAAGAAGTCATGCAATTTCTGAAGCACCGTGCAAGCATTCCTACTGCGGTAATATTGATACAAAAAATTAACGAAAGTGAATAGTGACTCTACATTTTTACTCAGGTGTCAGCGATGTTTTTCAAAGGGACAACATCGACAAAAAACAACCCGAATACGTGACTAATGACTCGCCCGTCCCACTTTAAACAAAAATGGAAATGCGAAATGTTCCGGAAATCCTTTGTAAAACAAACTGCTTTCATTTTGAGCTTATCAACGCAAACATGTACATAAAATAAATCCTAAAATCTACAAAATAACGATGAGCACACGCGACATAAGCTGTAACTGTTTATCACTTATTTATGGCCTCAAGTTATTTGCCGAAAGTTTGCAGACAGAATATTTCAAGTTTCAGTTGTGGTAGAAATCCAAACCCGGGTCCACCTTCGCCAATCGTTAATATTAGCTCGTGTGGGACTGAAAGACAGTTCTGCTCTCCTGGCCTTTTTAAAGACTTACAGCACACAATGTACTCTCCCCGCTTTTAAGTGGTAAATAGCAACGCCTCAATGAGTCAATATCTACCTCTACGTGCATGTAAAATACACCAGATATTTGACAGTTTGTCAGTATAACAAAAGCGCCTGTTTTGCAACCAGGTGTCTACGTATATCCGCTTAGCAGTTCATTTGTAACAATTTCAAGCGAGCCCTCGCATACAGCACGTCCTCATTCACGTCCAACATTCTCAAGTTAAAAACTAGTTAAGCCTCAAGGTTCTCTAAATTAAACATGTTAAACTAACAATGAATTGATCTGTCGGCTGTGTTCATTAGACCGGGATTCTGATGTTTTTATTTTCTCTTTTATTTTTTCAGATGAAGAACGCATGTTTCTGGAGCATTGTGGCACTCTTGGCTATTGTTTTGTGTCTTGCAACAGCACAAAGTATAAGTATGTTACTAATTGTCCAGAGTTCTTTCTAGCGAGTCGTATGAATCACCAAGTAACAGGCGTAACAAAAAAGCATATAACACGTCTCGTTCGACAATAATCCGTAAAAAGCAAACTGGGTTTTCAGTTGGAATTTCATCTGACCAGTCTGGAACTTCTTCAGTCTAACCAGCCTGTAAAATTTGAATGCCCTGCTCTTTTGACATCAATCAAATTAGCACACGCCGCGCAATAGATGTGTTGACAGGAGGACACAGCTCACTGCGATAACAAGAGAAAGTTTTTTCCCTTACAGCCTTACAGTTCCTTCGTTTGAACTGAGACTACAGGATAAATGTGTGGAATTCATGGCCTGATTATTCTTCGTTTTTCTTTGACAGTAAAGGTGCAGTATAAGGTAAATGAGGTAGGATCACGTGGAGGTGTTGCCAAGTACTGCGGAGACCAAATCCGACCCCTTTATGAACAGTTGTGCTCCAGAAATAGAAAGAGACGTAAGTTAACCACAGTAGCCATTTTTACCGTTAACTTTTATTTTCTTTCAAATATTTTTCGCAACACGCGGGTTTTACAAATTGGGAACTTTACTCGTATTTTTATATTCCCCAGTTTTAGCTGCAAGCCGAGGAATATTCAGTCACGTGACACGTTCAGACCAATCGCGTCCGAGTGAAAATATTGCATGATTTATAAGGAATAATAGCGGAGCTCCTGCGCACCGAAGACGCGCAAGTAGAGCCCCATACCTTAGAAAGTTTGGTATCCCATCGATCTAAAACAATTTGGTTGTCACATTACTGTCCGTAGGTACGTACGAACGTCCGTGCGTGCAAAGGTGAAATTTCGGCGCAAATTAACCCCTGGCGCGTTGTTGACTTTTCTTCCGACATCACGATTCCTTGCGCAATCGTTTGGTTTGGTTTAGTTGCGGCAATCAACAGCTCAGCGTTTAGCCCTGGCTAGATCTATATTATGTGGTAATTTAAGCTTAAAATTCATCCACGCCGCTTAGCTAGCTGTCTTTGTTTGATGATTTGTTAGGATCAGCACTCATGGACGAACAGGAGGCGCTGAGTTTTCTTCTCTACCGGTCACCAAGAAGTGCTTCAGACGGTTCCGCAGGCGGCAGTGGCACAGATATTGTTGAAGAATGTTGCGCAGAAGGTTGTGCCAGTGAAGAAGTCTTAGAATACTGTTAATAGCGGACTTGAACTCTTAAAAGAATAGTAACTTATTTAACGGAGGTGTTGCATATCGGTTGTATATTGTATTTTAAGATGTATTTGTATAGAAGAACGTATAACAACAATAAACAAGAGAGAAGGATGTACTTTCTTGGAAAACGATAAAGCTAGATTTTTAAAATTATATATATATAATTAGAAACAAGTAATAAAACGCTAGGTTATTCAATTAAACTCAACATATCAAGTTATTTTGTTTTCTGACGACAATGTCGAAGATTTTCACCCTTCAATTCAACGTCACTTAAACAATTATAGCTTGCGTAACACTTGATTCTTAGTTGGATGTAATGCGCGCTCCCGGGAGCCGGGGGGTAGGGGTGGGGGGGTACTCCCAGAAAAATTGGGTGGGGGTGTGCGGCCCGCTTCAAAACCCTTACCCTATTTATGACCAAAATCTGCAATATTCCCTACCCTATTTATGACCTGACCAAAAATTCGGAACCCTATTTATGACCCGACCATTACATCAAAATCCTGTTTCAGACCTGCGTTACAATAGGGGCCTTTAGATCGGAGGACGAGGACGACTACGAGTACGAGTTTTTCTGTTCTGAGCACGCGCACTTCGAAAAATGTCGACCCCGGAACCTTATGCGCATGCTCAGTATGGAAAATTCGTACTCGTAGTCGTCCTCGTCCTCCGATCTAAAGGTCCCTAATTAGTTCCCTAGTCCATATCAATGTTAATTACCGTAAACATAATTTGTGAAGGGCTTTAGTTGATTTTCGCTTCGATAATGATGAAAAAGTGGCTTCTCGGCTTAGAAACATACCCATATCAAGGCTAGAGTACAAAAACCATACCCTATTTATGACCAAAATGGCCAAAACCAGCTAAAATATTATGACCAAAACGGCTGAAAAACCATACCCTTTGGACCCGCACATACCTATATAGCCCATGTAAGGGAGTACCCCCTCCCCCCGGGTGCGCGCTTTCATTGGTCGAATCTAACGTACACATTTTAATATGGCTGGTTGTTTCGTCTCAGGAGGCCTCAAAAATTTCAAGCCGTCTCCGATGCGATATACGAGCAGCTTAAGTATAAAAAGAACGAAACAAATTCGTTTTGTTTGTGCTTCTGCTTATGTTGTCGTAACCCTACTTACTTAGTTCTTATGTTTGTGTAAGCCATGAATGATAACCAGCAGGTCCCCGTCCTATAAGCCTACGTCACGGAATTTTTACAGACCGGCCAATTTTAAGACGTCTTTTCCCGTGAAATAGGTCAGCTTCGGTCCCTATGAGCGTGATTTGGAAAGAAAAACTGGCTCACCTCACATATGAGGAGACTGTCACTCCTTTCGCTGAAGTGATGGCGGGCGTCAGTTAAAAACAAAGTCCGTGTTTGGGATTGGTCGGTGTGGTTCCTGAGGGGGGTCTAAATTCACGGAAAATTTAAACTAAAAATATATCTGTGAAAACGTCGTGTCAGACTGGAATATGGGGTAGTTGCAGGCTTCTCCTAGTGATGGGCTCCTGACTTCAGCCAATTCAACCTGTTACCGTTGAATGCTTGGGGACCGCGGCGGGGTTGGTGGGGGAGTTCAGTATTCAACAGATTCTTGCGTAGAGGTGCCCGGCACAAGGCCATTCAAACCCTAGCCGCTTTACGACCGCGCAAATCTCCGGGAAATCTCTGATTTTTTGTATTAGAAATTCCTCACCGTTGCGACCTGGATTACGAACCTTAGATTTGTAGAATATGCCCTAATCTATCGTAATACGCTCTGTATTTGTGGTTGGATTTAATTACTTGGACAAACCGAAACGAAATGCCTTGACAAGTTCAATCGCAAATGAAATCGGTACAATGTGAGACACAACACCCTTAAAACCTTGAGATCAGCAAAGCAGAAGTCGCTAGAGACGAGTCGGCGTTTAGCGGCACTTCCCCAGATCGGACCACAAATCATTTTTATGAAATGACCAAATAATTGTACGATACTGAGATCTACTGCCAAGTCAATATAGCTTTGGTTTCAGTTTGTCAAGTCAAAGTCCGATGAAAGAATAAAGAGGCAGCTAACTGCTTGGTGATGAGTGGTACCGCGCATGCGTTGAAGATCACCCAGGAGGCTAGTCAGTGGATGAGTTTTATTCCGGAAAAACGCTAACAAAAAGGTGACGAGAAATAGATTAGAGGTATAGATCAACAAGGGCTTTGACTAGCGCATTTACAGTAAATAGTTGTTTTTAAAAGAAAAACCGTTAACCGAGTTCAAATCGCTTCTAACCTCTAACCTGTGTAGATAACACTCTATTATGGTGATTCAGATGAAAGCCATCGGTCTTTTTTGGTCATTTTGGTCTCTTCAGTTTCTTAAACTTTGGCTTTTTAGGTCGAAACATGTGTGGGTGGCTCAAACGACAACACCGTCCTTTATATTAACACTTCTACGTCTAGTGCCAAGCAAGTTAAAACGCGGAAGTCATACAATACATTTCATTCAGAACATTTTACTCAAAACCTACGTGGCTATAACGTATTGCTGGACTCTAAGAACTGGAAATCCGAGTCTAAAACAAAGTAGCAAACTTTCGAGAGGTGATTCGATACATCAGTGTCAGCCCAAACTGTTTAACAACAAAAGGAAAAGAGAACGTACCGAGTGGAAAAACACTGAAAAAACCAAACAGACCGTAAACACATGGAGAAATTCCCAGTTTTGTCGGCTAAAGCTCAAGTCGACAAATATTTACTTTATACAAGGGTGTTCGGTAGACCTGGTATTGACGGTTATCCTGTGAAACAACTAATTGAACTCAAGTAACTGAACACTTAATTAACAAACTTCACAAGACGAACAGAAGGCTTTGTAACTTACTCATCGTGTTTGTATGGTTCTGTCAGTCAGCATTTCCTGAAGTACTCTCAGTTGTAGAAAAATGAATGCGTTAGCTGACGTGAGTCCTGTTAAAAGCAGGCCGTTTTAACACAACTGAAGTGCGTGTCAACCAAAGCTTTCTTCGCCTTATTTTCCCGCCTGTTCATTTGCTTTTCCCGCATCAGTTGCTGGTTTTCTTCCACTTGACTTGCGTTTTTTTACAAAACGTTAACAGCTGAGCAAAGGAAAAATTATTCTTATAGTACTACGCCCGCTGGAGTTTAAAAGTGTAAAAGGATAGTTGTTCAGTGTTGACATGCGAGAAATATTATTACAATGATAGTTAACGGAAGCGTGTTTAAGAAACAAAAGACGTTTGTAGAAATAGGTTTAAACATCAAATAATCGTGCCATATTTTTACAATACACAAAAGGTGCCCTTTGTGTTTCGCGGCCACGTGGTTCCGAGGTGAACGTGAATAAAAAGGAAGTTCATCTCATTTCTCGAATCCTGGTCTGGCAGTACAAATTGCCGCGCGCGAACACAGTGGGTTTAAGCGGATTTTGAAGGGCACATTCCCACCAAACCACAAGGTAAGTAAAATTTTTATATAAAATTAAGATTTATCACAAGCCTGATAAAACATACTCATCGTGCTTTTTCAGGATAGATCAAACAACAGCAAGACAGAAACGATAAAGGAAACGTTTTCAGTTTTAACCTCGTAGAAAAATTGCTCAGCTACAAGTTATGGCAAGTCGCGATATGTTTAGGATATAGGGTCAAGAATATTTCTCTTCTTCTCGCAGACTTGTTTACATTTCTCTCACCGAGAGTCAAAACTTCAATTAATTTCCTGTCATTTTAAAACAAGTGCAGTATAGTTAAGGATAGATTAGGTTATTTTTACACATGACGTGGACAATTTTCAGCTTAATGTTATCAGTGAGTTAAATAGTTATGCTTCACTCTGATGACAAGGGCTTGCGCAGTTCGAAACGCAGTGTCTCGCCGAAAAGAACTGAAACGGGTACGCCAAAAATTGCTAACAATTACATATATCATTTTTCCCAAATATTATATTATCCTTATTCAGTTCAGAATTAGAGCCGCCAGTACTGTACGTGGAGATTATTATATGAAGAATGATCAGAAGAAATCGAGGCTTCGTTGTTGTTATAGACTCCACAAACGGTATCAGTAACAACATTGCGATATTGACTCAATATACGGGAAATACTGCAGGAGACATGCCCATGTTGTCCATGTTCATTAGTGTTTGGCGAGTAGAAGATATTTGATTTACACGTTTCGTGGTGCAAATGGCTGTTAAACGCATTCGCTTTCCATGTAACATCTAGAAAAGTTGGAAAGTTTCAATCGCTAATGAGTTTAGCTTCAAATAGAATTCATAGTTGAGCCATGACAAAGCACTCAATATTGAATTGGACTATTTTTCCAGCTGCAATCATTATTTCTGGCTTTTATATATCAATTGAGGTTTAATCTAGAAGCTGTTTAATCTCTTTACAAACTACAAAAATTTGCATGTAAAATTAAATTTTCAGATCATCGAAATAGCAACGTATTGATAACCATGTATTGCTATCAATATAAGATATTCAGTGCAAAGCTTCATAAGAAGACGGATTTTTCTCATCATAATTGAAAGTGCAAAGAAACAGTCTGGATTAACCGGCGTACTATTTTCTCTTTTATTTCATTTATAAGTTGCTAAAGAAAAAGGTCTTATGTTCTTGCTTCTCTAAAGTCGCAAAGCGATTCAAGAGAAATCAGGCACCGAAAAACTTACACGTGAATAGATAATAATCACGTGCAAGTAACGGACTAAGGGCGAGTATTAACTATATTGCAAATCGCTTGTTCAGTCGAAAATTACTAAATTGGACGACGCTGAAACCAAACATATATATATTTATTTTACACTTTCCATTTTTGCTTTGTTCCATCATACAAATTCGTTTTATCATAGAGTCACTCAGGTAATAACCAGGAAGTACGAAAATATAGGTTAATATAGGTCAACAGCTACCTGTGGGCATGTCTTGTTTGAAAACAATACTTAATAGAAAAATAAAGAACTGAGAACTGAAAACTGAACAGATTATTCTTAAAGGAAATGAATCTGTTGGCGGTAAATCTCTATCAAGATCTCCTATGAAACGCCTCAATGCATGCTTTAATTTCTTCAAAGTTTGATTACTGCAACAATGTTCTTTATGGTCTTACCGCTTACAAGTTGGAGAAACTACAACTAAGGCAAAATACGGCTACAATGCTAAATGTCAGAGCGAAGAAGTCAACCCACATTACTCCAATATTAAAGAATTTACGTAGACGCGCTGTTAAAGGAATGAATTTTAAAATTCTTCTTTCATAGTCCAGCCCATTTGAACGACCTTATATTTCATTACACGCCTCAATGTTTACTACGGTTTTCCATACATTTCTTTGTAATTTTTTTACGTTTTTAAATGCCTGTATCTCAGTCAAAACTAGCCTGATTAGCACCAGACTTGGGGATTTTATGAATCTCGGTGTGCTCTTTCTGACTATGGGGATCAATAGTTGCTAATCCCATAATTAACAGACTCGTACCTAGTCCCTCACGGTATGAAATCAGGCAATGCAAGTCCCCGCCATTTAGCTTGTTTATCCTCGGTCGTCTGAAATTCCCGCCAAAAGTAAAGGTCTTCTTTGTTTTCAAACGTCATTTTTGCGATTCAAATATCACATTTGCGATTTATAAATGTAATGATTTATATATCACATTTGCGATTTATAAATCACACTTCTGTGATTTATATAGAGCGGTTTTCAATTGAGTGTCGTAAAACCAAAACCAAAGTAATTACAACTCTAGCCAATCACAAAGAACACAGACAATACAGTGAACCAATCAAAACTCGAAGTCATTACAGGTAGCTGACACAAAGCGCGGGAAATGCATGCAAATGCGTCACAATTGGTTTTGGTTTTGCTCTTGATTGGATGAAAAAGTGGCGTGAATTTTTTAAGCCAATCATGTAGCGTGGAAAGTGCAAAACCAATTACTTTTCGATACTCAAATGAAAACCGCTCTATAGCATTTGCGATTTATATGTAACATTTTCGATTTATAAATCACACTTTTGTGATTGATATATCACATTTGCGATTTATGAATCCCACTTTTGTGATTTACATATCACATTTGCGATTTTTAAAAAATCACACTTTTGCGAATTTGCGATTTATATATCACACATTTGGCTTGAAACACGAGTCACGATTTATAAATTTCAATGAGGGCGGAACTGATGCGATTTGTAAATTGTAAGAAATTATTTTTGCGATTTATAAATCACGATTCATGGTCTTTTGAGATTTGTAAATAACGTAGCCAATTTCCTTTGCCATTTATAACATTACTTGCAATTTATAAATAACAAATTTCTTCAAATTTGCGATTTACAAATAACAAGACTGCATGGTGAGAGTGCGATTTGTTAAATAACACAAAAACCGAATATCTCCTACGTTTTGGCGTGGGTTTAAAAAGCGTTTTGAAATTCGTAAGACCCTACCTAGTCTTCCCCTGTCATCAAGGTACTGGTTATATGCTAACGGTTGAGATCAGAAAGTCACTGTTTCAGCTGCTTCGTTTCGGGCTGATGATCCCATAAGTACGTGGTTAGTAACGCATGAGTAGCCTCAATTTGAACGGACCAATAATTGAATCTTGATTTGATATTAACAAAGAAATGAGGCTACACGTAATCACTAACTATGACGTAATGGTAACTTATCACGCTGAAATTTCAAAACATAATCAAAACTGTTAATACTTGCCTCTCAAACAAACACAATAATCAACGGAACCACATAAAACAGAACTGCTCAGACATCTAAGTTGTAACCAGGCCGGAGAAAAAAGATCTACTGTACCCAACTGATCAAGTTTACATCGCTCAAAACTTACGTCCGTCGCCGCTTTCGACACTTAATTGAAAGGTGTTTCAGGCTTAAGGTCAGTAGAAATCCAAGGTTTTATAATAAATATAGAACAATTTTGTCAAAAGAGGAAGGCACTCCATGATTTCTGAGACGACAAGACCAAAAAATTAGGAAACGCGATGAAGAGATGAAAGAACTTAACATGTACATCAAGGAATAAGTTCGTCTTTTCTCAGAGTTAACGTTCGCTACTTGTTTCAATTTGAAAGAAAAGGAACTAACTCGAAGTAACTGAAACGAACTACTAATAGTTCAAATCAAAAATTAACTAAGATCAACACTTAACCGAACAACATCTGTTATAGGGCATGCAAAGTATGTTTATGCCTATTGGCATCAATTTGTCTCATTGTCCATACCTTATGGACTAAACGCCAGGGGCGTTTATTGAAAATTGGCCTCGTAGACCTGGCGTTAATCGGATTTTGCGTTTGTTTTAGTCTTCTCGCAGGTTCTTCCCTGCAAAGATCCCGCTGTTCACAGGCCACGTTTCTCTGAAAGTCACCATTGTAAAAAGATCATATTTAGGCTGAAATACCCAAAGTTCACTGGATTAAAAATACAAGATTCTATTATCAAACAAAGCGGGAAAACAACATCGTCGAATTTCTAATTGACTCCGTAGCTGGCGTGATTGCTTTTGTTTTGGCGGCGAGATGCGACGCCGCGAGAGAATTAGTAAAGAGTCAGGCAAAAACTGAACCACATAAATTAGGCGGATTTTCACTCGCGGGTTTGCCGCTGTGAATTCTTTCGCGGGCTTCGCCTGCGTGAGAATACAATGGCGGCCCCAACACTAAAAATAACTCGGTAACAAATCCCGCTAACCATGCAGGCTAACTTTCTAAAAGATAGAATTTGGTTTTCATGCCGGTTACTGGAGTGAAGAGAGCGTCACGCCGACGTTCTTCAGCTGTCATACAGATTAGGTAAGTCTGTTCGCACCCCGTTTCAGAGTAACAGTGATCAATGGCAATCATTTATATTTGGTCGGCTTCCAATAAACGCCAGCTATCAAAATATACAGCGATACCCTGACTATCACCGTCGAGTACTCAGAAACATCCTCTCAAGCGAGCTTTAGCACTCGAATTATTCTTCGAAGGAAAACTTCAAAAGACACTCTGCGGGTTAACAAGTTACTACCTTTCCGCCCCACTTATGGAACTTAACCAACGACGTCACTTTTTGCCCTTTTCACTTAACTCAGAGGTAGTTCCTTTTCCTTTGTTTTTCAGATGAAGAACAGGCGTTTCTGGAGCGCTGTAGCACTCGTGGCTATTATTCTTTGTCTTGAAACAGTAAAAGGTAACGAAATCTTCTTTGAAGTCTATGAACTCAGCTCTCGCGCACAAAACAATTAGACTATTCGCTCTCGATTTCTATCCGTGATAGAAATCTCGAGCTCATAATCTAATTGCTTAATAGGTAAACGATTTTACCCCAATCAGCACGTGTATTTCCTTGGCCTATTTCTAATTAACGAAGAGAAAACTGGGTTCCATGTTCCCGGCATCGACCTAAAGAAACACGAATGGAAATGTGTGAGAAAAGCTGTGGAAACACTCGCCTGTTGGTTAAATCGTGTTCCCACAGCATTTCTCGTTCTTTTAAACGTCCACTCGTGTTCCTATTTAACAAAGGCCTCATCAGAAGAAAAGAGCGAATAATGTAGTTGTTTTGGTAGAATTCTTACTTACAATTTCTTGAGCTATAAAATGTCTTTAACTTTTCGCTTTAGTAAAATCGCGTGGACTGAATTGTGGTTTGAACTTTCCTGTTGTGTACGCGCCGTGGATCGAGCCTATTCCGTGGTATCTTTTAGGGTTGAAGCAAAGCTAAAGTCACGCTCAGATTGGTCTCCTTGAGGGGTTGAATTCCAGTTCTCCGTGGAACATCCCTAACCTTTTCATTTAGCAGTCTCCCCCTTCGACTAAAGCAGCCTCGTTCCCGGGGCCTTTCCCCTGGCTTGGGAACGAGGTTGCGGCTTGGGGCTACTGATGACTCCTGGATAAACTCATAAATTCCATTTTCTTTTTGGTTCAATAGGATATCGGATGAGAAAGACAAACGAGGTGGGACGGCGACCAATTCATGGTCACTACTGCGGGGACACGTTCATGGACATATATAAGTTAGTGTGTCGTTACTACGGTGGAAAGAGAAAACGAAGTAAGCAAAACATATGCTATGGGTGAGCCGATGGCTCAATCGTTAGCGTGAGGGTAACCTGAGTATCAGGCTTTTGCTTTTCTTTCTCGCGGGGTAGGAGAAGGAAGCAACCGGCAAAGAAAAGCCTGACACAAGGTTCTTTATTGCAGTTTTCCACCTCCTCATAGCGTGACAAGCGTCAGTGTATGCATTAGCCAATCAGAATTATTTCCGGCTGTCATGTCTACTTTGCATAAATTTTGCGTGCATCAAAGATGACAACGGCGGTTGTTACCGGGGCCCAGCCGCAGGGCACCGGTCTTAAAATGCAGACGGTTCGTTTTTTCAACGTTACATTGTTAGGGATATATCGCTGACTTGAGATACATCGCGGGCTCGTTACTTTTGGGAGTGCTCGCTGCGCTGGCTGATTGAAACCTCATCCGACATTTTGAGAAGCACAAGGCATGGAGTACAGTCAAGAGAAAGAATATAGCTTTTTAGGGAACGACACGTTCCCCGACCTTTATGATGCACTACTTTATGAGGGAAAATTTATGGGTAAGTATTTGGAGAGACAAATTTACGAGCGATTACTTAAGAGTGAACCTTCCATCGTGAAACTTATCGAGAATAAGAGCGACTTACCAAAGCTATCTACATTGAGTGAACCTTCCGTCGTAAAATCTATCGAGA
>JAHPZR010015524.1:10000-20844 GCA_019787425.1 Platygyra sinensis | reverse complement strand
CTATTTCATGTTGGCTTACGGCAAGCGTGCTGCCTAAAACCTCACTGGTCACAAAATCCCAAGACTAATATCCACCTTGTTTATTTGGGCAAAGGGATTAGCATCAAACGAAACAAATCTGCGATATTGCCATGTGCGGGAAAGACTATTTAAGCCGTCTTGTCGCCTTGCAGGTCATTAATGTATATTAATATATGTAAGATTCTTATCGATGTGTTGTCACTGAGTAGACTTGCAGACCAAAGGCTACTATCGTGTTTGTTTTTTCTTGTATGGAGGTATTTTTGGCCAGATACAAGGTTTTTTTTTTCATTCATTCACTAATTCGACGAGACCTTGAAACGATTTCGGTGCGATCGTTCGATCGTGGGAGTCGACATTCCATAAACTTAACTTAGGTTATTCATATTTTCTCTTGGGTCAATGAATAAACCTTAAGGGTCTCAAGCAGTTGACACTGGCCTACAGCTGGGGAGGTACTCCACGATTGGCCTACAGCCCAGGGGGTGGTCCCAGAAAAATTGGGTGGAGGTGTGCGGCCCGCTTCCCAAAAACCCTTTCGCGATGTAAGACCAAAATCTGCGATTTTCCCTACTCTGACCAAAAACACATTCCCTATTAACGACCTGACCCTTACATCAATATCTTCTTTCAGACGTTTCTTATAATTAGTTCCTAGTTCAGACTGATGTGATAAGCATCGTGAAGGGCTTTTATTGATTGACAGGGTACGTGAATGAACTTTGGAAAGCCCAAAAAATACCCAAGAGCCCCTCCCACATGCTAAGTATTTGCTTAATCTAGTTTCCAGACCCCTCACCATTGTTATATATAAATAGCTGTTTTGAATTTTAACGGTTACTTTTGAAAATACATGTAGAGTACATACAAAACATCAAGTCTTAATCAAAAAATGCCCAAGTTCAATATGTTTATCACTGCTTTTTGTTTCTTATTGTTGATCAAGGTTGAAAATACAGTCGAAGCTCTAGTAAGCGATCACCTCGGGAATTCGAAAAAGTGGTGGAACTAGAGCTGGTCGCTTACAAGAATGCGCTCTCGTAACCGACCCCATGGTAAAACAATAGAGGGTGGTCGCTTATGAGAGCTTCAGAAACTTATTAATAATTCATAAATACAAAACAAGAAAAAAATAATTGTTAACGAGTGTCTTTATATCTGATAGAGACACGGCTAAACTTTGCGTTCAATTTTTTAGATCAAAATAACCATTAGCGCAGCGTGCCATTTCATTAAAGCATTGATTTATATGTAAAAGATTCTGAGTGGTCGCTTACAAGAGCTTAAAAACAAAGGAAAAGTCCACTGAGTTGGGTAATCCCAAAAGTGGTCGCGGTCGCTTACGGGAGCTTTTCATTACAAAGTTTAAGTCGCAGTTCAAATGGGATTTCGCAAAGGTGTTCGTAACTAGAGCTGGTCGCTTTCAAGAGTGGTCGCAAGGAGAGCTTCAACTGTACTCAGAAATTGGCTTTATCCTTTATCCATTTCAAAACTTAAAGTTGTTGAGGAGACCGAGAATCACCAGCTATCTGTCTCCACTGATCACTATAATTATGAATCTCTCCAGGACAGACTGAATAGCCAGGGTCTCTAAAACGTAAAACTACCGGGTCTCCAAGTTTATCCCCGAAAAATGATTTGATCAATTTCACCCTTAGGAAGATCTTTGACTGTCAACACACCACCAGTGCTGACCCCAGCTGGGTCTAGGAGAATAACATGTAAAGGGTAGCAGTTTTCCTTCAAACTTGGTATCAAGCAAGAGCTCCCAATCCCAAATCAAGTGACAATGAGAATTCTGGTTAAAAAGGGCAAAAAAGTATTACACTTCTAGAGGAGAAAGAAAATAGGGTCGACGGGGCAAACCCATGGGGCCAGCTAGAGGTGACAATATCAGGCAGCAACAATTTGTTATTTACTGGTACATCATCCGGCCATAATCATCATTCGAACAAACTGCCTAAAGAATGATATCGTGAGAGTAACTGATAACTTAACTACTTAATAACCGAGAGTGAGGTCGTTACGGGAAAATCTCAAACTGAGGCCTTGCCGTGGTCAATACGGTAGGCCGAGGTTTGAGATTTTCCCGTAACGAACGAACGGTCGAGGTTATTTAGTTGTTTATTACATTGCACCAACAACAAAAATAAAGTTGGTTTTTTAATTACTTTTGCCGTAATCAGCCCATGGGGATTAAGGGAGAATAATGCCCTACAATTCAGTGACAATAAGCCAATCAGAGCGAGCGTCATATCGCCTACAAACACAAGCCATATAATAATTAAGCAATAGACCACACTTTCTATGGGTTTACCGGTTTAATATACCCACGCGGGATGTTGGGAGAACACGAGATAAGCTTGTAAATCACGAGCCGTTAGGCGAGTGATTTACAAGCTTTTCGAGGTAAATTTCCTGAATTGAATTGAGGGGAAATCCTGGAAATCGTGGCCGGAATCAGTCACTGCGAAGGTAAATGACTACACGGAAAGTTTGGAAGTTTAAAAGCTTGCTTGGCGAAATGATTCAGCGATTAGTTTCAAAAGTTTTGCGACCTAAAGTGATCAGCCCAACCCAGCTGTGACCAAAACGTCCACTGAGTCCTCCACAGACTTAACAGAAAGCACTGAAAACACTTACAAATTCCATGTAATTCAAGCGTAAAATGAACTGCAAGCTTATAAGTAAACTCAAGCTAACATCGCGACCAGTTTGTGGTCTTTTATTCACTTGCCGAGTAAATGTTCAATGAAAAGATATTCATTTGTTATAGCTATTTATATCAGTGCCATCCAGTCGGAAAGCGTAAACTTTTTATTCTATTCCTTTCTCGCTATTTGCATTTCTGTGTTTTGGGTATATTTTTAGGTTATATTTCCTCAAGTTCCTTCGCTCCAGCCCTGGGCGGCGGGAAAATTTCCTGATTCGGAATTTCGTTTAAGTGGTCCAGTCTCAGTAAGATGTTTAATATTATAATCGTTTACAAAAATCAGATCTTATATTTTCATCATCTGACAGATCAACTAAAACATGAAACTTAAGTTGGGCAATTCTTCGTCCTCCCGCGTTGTGCTGCATTACTGGGAGGAAATTTACCTCGTTTTCCTCTGGGTTTACCGGGAGTTTACAGGTACAATATATACCATAGGTTTTTGACCAATCAGAGCGCGCGTAGTATCTCAATTATTTTATAAAATCTAATATTCACTGGCCATAACATTTTCACTGTCAATCATCGATCGAACAACTCGCTGGAAGAATCATGTCGTGAAAGTAACTGATAAACAATCTAATATTCATTTGTCATAACACTTCCATTGTCACTATCATCAATCGAACAAGTCGTCACATCGTGATTGCTCATAACCGTTAATAATGATAATGATGATGATACTAATAATAGACCAACAGATGACAATCCAATGGCTTAAAGTAGCTGGGCTCTAATCTGAAACAGAGGGTTTTATCATTGCTGTCCAAGACCAGGCCATCAAGACCAACTATTACCTGAACAAAATCCTCAAAGATGGCACAGACCCAGTGTGCAGGATATGTGGTAAATTCCAGGAAAAAAGCTCACGGTCTACTCATTGATATGGCCATCCCTACTGACAGGTACACCTCAGCAAAAGTAATCCAAATGCTGTCTAAATACAAAGACCTAGAATCGAGGTTGAACGAATGTGGGGAATGGAAGCCACAACAATACCAGTGATGATAGGGGCCTTGGGACTTATAAAGAAATACATCTAAAAGATTCTGGACAAATACATTTAAAAGTTTCCTGGTAGTATCAGAATCCAAAAATTGCAGAAGATCACACTCCTTGGAACGTCTCACATCCGGCTTAAGAAAGGCACTATCCATCAAGTAGACTTCAACCTCGTTCTAACCCTAGGCCCAAGGATGGGCCCGGTTATTACGACCTATCATAGCATGAAGTAAAAGACAATTGATAATAAAACTGCTACTACTAATAATAAATAATAAACGAATTTTTAAACAGAATTTACCCATCAGTTCGTGAAAGTACTGTTATCATAAGGGTCCTGTAAGATTTTAAAACTTAAAAAGGTAAAAATGAAAAGAAATTAAAAAGGCAAAACTACATGTCAAAATAAAACAAGCGCACAACGATCCATTGTATAATTTACACAAATGAATCCCGGGAAGGATAAGAGAAAAGTACATAATTTCCACAGGCATGCAGTCGATGCACTTTCGCTAATGCGTAATTTATATAACCACACCCAGTTAAGAAAAGGCGCGGAACTATTTTAAAAGACAAAACGCTACTGCACAATTTCTTTGACAACCTCATGAAGAATAATAAAAGAGCCATTGTGTGGCATAACAATTGAATGCCCTAGTGTGGGAAAGAAAACACCCAAAACGCCCCGGAATAAACACCTAGTACCGAAGCACATGGAAAATAACAAGTAAATCGGCTTCGTTCGTAAAAATACAACATAAAATAAATCCTAATGTAACCAAGAAACCTAAAATGCTAAAACACAAAAACGTCAAGGGTGGAGCGCCAAGCTTGCCAGAGAATGGGGATAAAAACGACCCGAACAATATATTTGCAAATGACGAGAAGAGTTTAAACTCTAACTCTGCATCCGGTTTTGTTTCCGCTACTAATTGAACTGGCTCTGCTCTGGCCGCTGCCGGTAAAGGTCCAGGTGCTTGTTGTTGTGTTTGAACTCCCACTGCTTGATGAATCTGGGCTTCTCGAGGCATTATTACCAGAACTCTTGGCTGGGCGCCTTTGCTAAAAATTCTTGTTAACTAACTAAAGTTGCACCTTGCTCCTCGGGGCTGGGGCCCGTTTCTCGAAAGCCCCGGAAACTTTTCGGGCCCGAAAAGCCATAACAAAATTTCCGACCTTACGATTACAGAGCTACTTTATTCACAGATTTTTAATATGAAAAGAAGTTCTCTTCATACAGAAGTTTCAGGTGAATACATGCACTTCTTGGTTTTTAGATACAGATGAACTGAAAATGGTTTTAGGGGCCCGAAAAGTTTCCGGGGCTTTCGAGAAACGGGCCCCTGTTCAGAGACTGAGCGGAAAACGAGTGTTCGTCAGAATTTGTAAGCACCCCCTGGGATTTTGAAACCTGCGTATACAAACCATCGTGCAGACCAGAGTTATTTGATGTTCAGACTTCGCACTTCATTCTTAGATGCTTTGAATAGCTAAATTGCCCCATATCATAGGGACAGCCTCAATACTTAAAATGTCGCGCGCTTACGGTCTCCGTCCCCGATTATGGCTCCTGGGCAAATTTAATAGCATCCGCTGACGACGACAGTGATGGAGTTTTTGGAAATCAACAAGTTAGGGATAGGGTAGAGATATTTGGTATCTACAATAGTTCATTATAGGGTTGAAAATTCTTGAGAAAAAGAAAACATGTACCTTTTTTTCTATCGAGTTATAGAAATAAGGAAGAACGAGAAATTCTGTGGGAACACGAGTCGATAGACGATTTGCCGGTTTCCATAGCGTTATCGAGTTCTCCTAAACTTTTCAAGTGTTTCTTTAACTCGATCAAAACACCTATAGCATGTTTTCTATTCCTTTCAGAACACAGTCCGCTACGAAAGAAAGAAACCACTCGTTTACTTTAATCATCAAAATTTTGATGCTCTTTATTCGCGTCCTTCATATGTTAAAATTGAAAGCAGCGCTCGAAATGGTTTCATTCCGGCAGATATTTAATTACAAGTTGGACAGTATGTGGTCCTCTTACAGCTACTTCATTTCAAAACAATCCATACTGTCTAACTTTCACCATTTGTATACCCTTTGGTTTTAAAGTGTTTCGTTTTCTTTTTTTCCTTGGAAAATCATCATTTAAAAGAGCTATTCAATGCGTCAATCGCACATTTTCTGCTCGGCATGGGTCAGCAATATTCCCGGATTTCTTCCATGTGGCATCCTTCTTTACAGCATTCCTGCACTATATCAGTGGACGAGCCATCTTGGTCGAATCGACGGAGAAAGCTGTTGGCTTTTCTTTCATCCGCCAGCACAGACCCTACACAAACGACCAAATGTAACTGGTTATAACCTTGGAACAGGCTGGTAGTAGTAGCAGTTATACTTATTATTATTATTATAAGTAGTAGTAGTATGGTCCCCCACGTGGCCATTTTTTTTTCAGTTCAGGACCTCAAACTTTCCTTTAAAATCACTTGAAAAACCACACTACAGCAATATCCCAAGGACTAGCACCTGCTAACAAGCTCCCGGCGAGCCCAAACAAACCGGTTCCTCCCCGATTACTTAGCTTTCCGCATTCCTCAGTTTCACGCTCGCCAAATTTTTTCTCCGTCCTCCCAGGGATCTGTTTGCAGGCTTCCGTTAAACGAAAAAAAAACTGAACTTATTACCGAGTCACTTAGTACGCCTGCCAAAAGCGTTTTGACCAAGCGGCCTTCCACAACACAAAATGGAAAAGACTGGAGCTGCACACTCACGCTTTATTCTCCTTGCCAAGGTACACACTATAAAGTAGACATTCTTGATTTGTTGACCGCAGTAGAATCCGTGGATAGGCCGCTGACCAGCTTCACTGGTTTTCACTAAGAGAGCTGAAACAAAATATAAAACATATCGAATTAAGGGGACTTAAACTTACATTTTACCAAGCAATAAACCAGCTGAATCATTACCTCGATTTACGTAAACGTCTGAAACAAGAAGAATCAGCACGATAAAGAAAGTTCTGTAAAATCTCTCCATCTGAAAATGAAAACAGGAAGACTGTTTACGTCGATTGAATTACTTCTTTCTCGTTTCTTTGGAGAAAAGAAACATTCTTTTACAGCGAAAATGTGTAGTCGAGTGGCATTTCAATAAAACGACCATGACTGCAGTTTGCGGCCTTTTTTTCGTTGGCATACTGAAATGTAATTACTGTGGTGATTTACCTGTTTTTTTGTGCTTCTGATGCTATACAACAGTGAACAAACGGCCTGTGGAAATAAATTACTCGTCACAGCGCTGCCGGGTTTTACTGTCGAGACACTCACAAACTCAGCTGGAATTCAGCTGTATTCTCTGCTGCACGACAGATCGCCCCAACATGGTACGTCCGTTTACTTTTATCGGCTGCGTGTTGTAATCATGGAACATGCTCATGTGTTGGAATCTACGCAGCTTTTGTTTAGATTCACCACCACTTGAATAGAAGGAAATGTCGACAAAAACTGCTATCCGCTGGAAAATCGACTGGGTAGGTAATAGTGAACGGTGTTCTGACTGGATAGGCATTAAAGAACAATATAAGATACTTTGAAAGGTTCTCTACGTAAGAGAAAGACCGGTTTTACCGTCACACGTTTGGTTGAGCCACAGTTATTACAAAAGAATGTTTATGAAAAGTCGACAAAGTTCTTTGTTGTATGTTTTTGTTCTCTTTTTTGGTGTTGAGCGTGATCAAAACACAATAGTTGTTTACTCCGCACTGAGGAACTAACCAACAGAAATTTGTTGTTTACATAACTCATGCATGCATAGTGTATGAGCGAAAATCAAGAGATTGTGCACGGTCGGGGATCTTCCAACATAAATCTTCGCATCTTTGTTTCTCCTTTGATGTTTGCCAGGCTCCATAACCAATAAAACTAGAAAACAAGGATACAAGACTGATATAATTTAGAAAGCTTAACGGGAAAACGACATGATAGAGCCCATATTGGAGGCCAAGAATTGCAACCGCTGTTCGACCTTGTTGGGTCTCGTCAGCACGGGGTAGCAAGTAATGAGGTAATCGGTTAATCGACCGATCATCCACTTAACGCAGATGGTGATGACTTCGGATGAAACTCTTATGCAGACTTTTGCAGATTGGACAATATCACATTTGAAACGCGTGACAAAGAACAACAGGAAAAAATCCAGATCCTACGTATTCTACGTAAACCGGCAGCATTTTCGTTTGCGGTCCTTTGCATCATTGTGTGAGTCCATAACCAGTCCCCTATGGTTGAGCGCTTAGTTGAAAAGGACACTCTGTTGGAGGTGTCTGACCTTCCCCCTACACCTGGGGTCACGGAACAGAGCAGAAGACCGTCCTCAATAGGCCAATATTTACTACTAGTAATAACCAAAGGTTAGCAAATGCGAGCGAGGAATTTTCTTTTTTGTCCATTTCCAATTCTTAATTGTAGATTGTATATATGTTTTAGTAATTTTTATTTCTCCGTAATTATTGTTTGCACGACCCCACCAGCGATGCTGATCTTTTTATCGTGTTGAAATAAAGTTATTACTTACTTACTTACTTACTTACTTACTTACTTAATAAAAGATTTGGGCGCCTATAGGGAAAGGTCGGGTGATTTTGTTTGTCCATGAGCACCCCCCCAACTTTTACTCACTTTTTCCTCCATTTTGACAGTAACAATAGGGTGATTTGACAAATTCTGTGAAACAGTAACACCAGAGCATTCCACGTGACACTAACCCCATTGTTTGCTTTCCTTAGATTTAGTAATATGCTGTAATTGTTGCTGTTTCACGGCGTAAATAAAAGCACTGTATGTTATAAAGTATGCGTATTGATCGAGTCAAAATGATTGATTTAACGCAAGTGTGATTTATTTAAAATCATAACATAGAAAATATGAAATCAAACAAAGCGTACATGTTATAGAATGTCCTCATTTAAACTGAAACAAAACGACCAATATATAAAAAATTTTAGTTTTTTTTCCACAATATAACGTGTAAAGCTAAATGGTTGTTTGTGGGAATACTTTAACATTTCATTGAATAAAAATTTAAACAAAACAACTGTATCGTTGCATATACTAAATGCTCTGTAAAAACTGAAACTATTACTGAATTATCAAATGCTACTGCATGGTTCCTGAGTTTTTGGCAGCCATATCTGTACGGAAAACGTCATAAATTTTGCGACTTTGTTTAATACGATCCACAATATAATGTCGTAAGTTTAAAGTTTGTTTGAAAAATAGTTTAACATGTGACATGTTAAAATTCTCACTGAATAATACTAAAACGGAACAACTGTATTGAAACAATTTTTTGAATAGACTAATGAAAGCACATTCACCAAAAGTTCTTGTAAAAACTGAAACTAAACGGCTCTTGTTACACATACCAAATGGTCTGTAAAAAGTGAACTACATTTATAACTAGATTACCAAATGCAACTGTGTAGTTGCCCATTGTTTGTTAGTCACAGTTGTTATGGTTGATTCATCCTTTTTTTGGAACGTGCTTTGATGTACAACAAACTGCTGTTTCAAGCTGTTACATAAGTACCTTCAATATTGTTCATGAATGTTCTAAATAGAAACTGTCTAGTGTCACTACGTGAACTGGAGTCACTCAGATTTAACAATTTCTTTGATATAATTAGATGTTGTATCTACAAGCATCATAACATTTTCTATTGAAAGCAGAGCTTCTGAGATCTGAAGGAAGACCAACGCTGTCGCTTCACGTTTCTGAGATCGAAGGATCTCAGACCATGCGCTTGTTAAGTCAAGGACGAACAGCTTTCGCTCCACGCTTCTATGCAATTAAAGAACGCGATCTCGCACTATGAGCTTGTCAGCTCAAGGGCAAACAATTCTGACGCTCCGCGATTGAAGTTAAGGACGAAAAGTTGCCACTCTCTATTAAGACGGAGTACGACCGGGAAATGGCATACAACGCGACAACATGAACAGAAAAGTCGAATCCAAGTTGACACGCTCGATTTGGATTGGTCGGCGCAGCTGCTATACATGACCTTCACGTGATCCAAGGTCCAAATGTTACGCGTGATGCGCGTGAGAAAATAGCATTCTTTGCATTCCATGCATTCGTGGTGGAAGACTCAAGATTTCAGCAAAATCGAGTCAGGGCCAAACTATACAACTGCGGCGCATGCGTTTGTAAAAGCAACGTTGAGATTAGGATTGCGGGCTCCTTTTGTCGCCCGCAAAAATGGAGGAGAGGGCAATCCGATTTTCCTCGAGGGGTAGCAACGGCTACAAGTACGCGGCAATATTTTACAAACTAGCACAGCGAGTAAGTAAGACATTATTATATAAACATCAGTGAAATACCAGGTGAGCGTTCGTGCGTAAACGTGATATCTTCACACGTGAAAAATAACATGTTATTTCACGCGTGAAAATAACATGTTATTTTTCAGAAGTGAAAAGATCACTATTGCTATGGTTACATAATCCCTTAAAAATAACTTTGATGTGTTCCTGTAGAGTCGAAACATCGGTTCTTCCTCAGAAATCTTCGGTTATCTTCGGAAATATTGGACAATCTTCGGAAAGTGTTCGGAAATCTTCGGAAAATTGTTTAAAAAGGCATTAGTATGTTTATATAATAAACAGAATAATGAATGGCTGCTTGTTGCGCTCACTCGTGAGAAATCAAGTTGAACACGAGAAGAGAAATTCCGTAATATTGAAAATTGAAATACTGACGCTGTATAGAGTCTTAACGCAC
Organism: Platygyra sinensis; assembly: GCA_019787425.1. Lineage (NCBI taxonomy): Eukaryota > Metazoa > Cnidaria > Anthozoa > Scleractinia > Merulinidae > Platygyra > Platygyra sinensis. The sequence continues at coordinate 10,325 of JAHPZR010015524.1, read as the reverse complement.
CGACGTTTCGGCAATGCTGCCTTCTTCAGGGTACAAGACCACGAGGAAGGCAGCATTGCCGAAACGTCGGTGCGTTAAGACTCTATACTACGTCAGTATTACAATTTTCAATTTTACAATGACGCCCTACGCTGCGCAGGATTTTCTGTCTTTAATACACAAGAGAAATTCCGTGTCTACTAACTATATATGAAGCAACCATTGGCTTGCACTGTCACTCAATAAAAAGTAATTCGAAAACCATTTATTGGATTAAGTTAAGAAATTGTGATGTCATAGGAGATTGATAAAGAAGGCACTTCTCCAAGCTTTAAGTCTGTGCATT
>JAHPZR010015524.1:2500-5000 GCA_019787425.1 Platygyra sinensis | reverse complement strand
GTATAAAGTTATTCCAGACTGCTTCTTTGCGCTTTCAATTATGATGACAAAAATCCGTCTTCTTATGAAGCTTTTCACTGAATATCTTATAAAGCACTACATGGTTATCAATACGTTGCTATTTCAATAATCGTTAAACATAAACGTACTTTACATGGCTTATAACAGATGTTGCCAGTTCGGTTAATTTTAATTTGAACTGTACGTGGTTCGTTTACTTCGAGTTCCTTTTTTCCAAATTGAAAAAAACTAACTTGGAAAAGAGACGAGCTTATTCCTTGATGTACTTGTTAAGTTCTTTCAACTCTTCATCGCGGCGTTTCTTAATTTTTTGGTCTTGTCGTATCAGAAATGGAGTGCCTTCTCCGTTTGTTCTATACATAATCTAAAATCTTGGATGTCTACTGACCTTATGCTTGAAACACCCTTCAATTAAAGTGTCGAAGGCGATAACGGTCGTAAGTTTTGAGCGACGTAAACTTGATCTTTGGGTCCAATAGAAGATATTTTTTCTCCCCGGTTACAACTTAGAATTCTGAGCAGCTCTATTTTATGTGGTTCCGTTGATTATTGTGTTTGTTTGTTTGAGAGGCAAGTATTACAGGTTTGATTATGTTTCGAAATTTCAGCGTGATAAGTTACCATTACGTATAGCCTCATTCTTAGTAACATCACATCAAGATTCAATTATTGGTCCGTTCTAATTGAAACTACTCGTGCGTCACTAACCACGTGCTTATGTGATCATCAGCCCGGAACTTTTCTGCTCTCAACCGTTAGCACCATAACCAGTACCTTGATCACATGCTGGTAATGTCGGTAATGGAAATGTTATTGATTTTTGATAGTAGCTTCAATCTGATTGGTGTGATATACATACGTATATAACTCACTAAACTACTCAGAGATACTTTTCGATGATTTGTTTCTCGTGGCTTCGGCTTTGCTCGTATCGCAACGCACGAGAGCCTGCTACTGGTATACGTGGCAGGTCGGAAGTCAATATAAGTCCCTTTGCAAGAGACATAATGTGATGTAATGTCGCGAGTGAGAGGACAAACATGAGAGCTGTTTTGAAAACGAATTTAGAAAAAAGTCCTAAGAAAAAACGCGCGCTGATTGGTTAAAACTCGTGTTTCTATTAGTTGATGGAGACACAGAACTAGCACAAGCTGTTGACGTAATGATGGCCCGAGCAAAGAGAATTTACACTTTGATAATCAAAGTTGACAGGTTGTTTTCCTTTTTCTCGTCGCGGTGTTTTCTAAAAGAAATAGAAAACATATTCTCCATGTTTCTATCGAATTATAGAAACACTCGTGAAAGTTTGGGAGAACTCGAAAGCTTCTAGCGTTCTATCACGAATGCTGTTCTCTGATTGGCTACGCTACTCATGCATTATCTATTCTCAGGCTGTGATAGTTAACAATTAGACCCGTAGCCCGAAATACAGATCAAAAGCCCATGAGGCGAAGCCTAATGGGGTATTGACCTGTGGCCCTTGAGGGCGAAGGGTCTAATTGTTTTAGCATCACCGAAGTAGTCGGACAGAAAAGGCAATAATAAAGTTAGCAAATGGAGAAATATTTATTTGGGGAAAAAAACGAAAGGAAAACTGGCGAACTTCGCTACTCGATGACTATTGCTAATAGTCCCATAGTAGCGTAGCCAATCAAAATGCAGTATTTGCATTAGTCCACTAGTTGGGTGACGCTAAATAGTGAGTAGCGTAGCAGTGTGCCCTTGTTCGCAAAATGGCAGCCTTCTTCGCGTTTTTGAAGTGTCTGTGAAGGGGATTTAGACAAAGCTTTGAACGACTAGTCAGTTTTGTTGCTTTTATAACGACAAACCGTATAAAAAAGGTTGGAAATGACGTCATTTATATCCTCACTTTTTTAGATTAGAATCTTTAACAGGATGTAGATGACACGATTGCACAAAGTGTGAATGAACTGAAATGACTTTTAAACAACTTTACTACCGATTGAACACATAAAAATGTTGTTAAGAATCTAGTTTTTAATTTTTGCCACAGTACATCATTTTCTATTGTTTATTGTCGTTACCAACTTCGATTAGTAAACGCCGACTTAAAACAATTTATACAAATCTGTGTTAAAATACATTATACCAGCGATATGTCAATGAAATATTTTTTAAAAAGTCAGTATCCTGCTGTTAACAGTATTCGTGGATTTCTTCATAGTGACACCCTTCCAAACAACACTCCTCAACAACATCTGTTCCAGATCGTTTACTTCGTATGGCCGGGGGATGAAGAAAACTTGATGCTTTCTTTTCGTCTATTAACGTAGGACCTGTCGACACAAAACGAAAATGAGAGCTAGGTAACTGATGGATCATAAATTTCTTGTTCATATTTCGATCTGTTTACTCCAAGAGAGGAAGTAAGGTAGGAGAGTAATTCTTTTTGAATTATTCTGGTTTTAAACATGGTTAGGAGCTAGGTCTAAGAGTGTGTAACTAACCCATATCCCTG
>JAHPZR010015520.1:0-11055 GCA_019787425.1 Platygyra sinensis | reverse complement strand
AACACGTTCAAGGTATTTGTTCTCGTCACGTAAGCTGTCCGGTGTATCACAAACTAGTTGCGCTCGTACGCGTCTCGTTAAAGTCTTTATAGTCGTGGCTTTGTGTGAAGTCGGGTTATAGGATGATTCGTCAAGTAATCTGTCGGTATGCGTCGGTTTGGCCGCTATGTTGCGCGACTCCGTCGTCGTCGCCGTCGTGCGTACGCGCCTACGAGCAATGCCGTTGGCCATGATAACCATGAGGAAATCAACTCATGGGTTTCCTTTTCTTTCCTATTTGAGTATAGGGCTCCGCTTGGCGGTCCTCCGGACCGCTGGAGCTCCGCTATAAACGAAGAGCTAAAAATTGGGGGAATTGGATGGTACATTCGGCCAAAAATTCAAACTTCTAATCGATAGATTTCTTTAATTTTTCGTTAAACGTAAAAAACTGGTAGAGGAAATGACCCATTAAAACAAAACTAGGCAAAGCTATAGCAATGGCCATCTGCCCTATAAGTTGCTTATTTTATTACTTAGCGCGCGCATCGATGTATGACGTGGCGTATGAATTTGCGTGCGCAGTATGGATGCGCAGAAACAATTAGCGCCAGCCTTAAATGACCCATCAAAATATAAGTGATGGAAACTGTTTTGGGCCACCTTAACACCCAACTTTTCACGGCAGCCAGAAAGAATGTGAAACGCAAAAGGTAGCTAGAGTAAAAGGGCAGAAAAAACAAGAAAGGAAAAGGGCAAATCGTTCGAAAAGGGCAATGGCAAAGATCCAGATTTTGGCTTGTGCGCATGCACCAGATTAAAATGTTTTACGTTTTTGTACCTAATCTTGGGTAAACCGTTTGGTAAAAAAATAGCTTTTTCAGCAAGGCTGCAACCCATTTAGCGCCGGTCATGACAACCCAAAAACTGATTTAACGGTTTAAAACGGCATTTTGGCGATACCTTGGTACTGAAAAGGTTAATCGTCAAAAATGCATCAAAATTGGCGAAAATGTAATTATACTAACACTTCACGCTAATGAAAAACGATAATATAATATTAGGGTAACAATAACAAAGAAGTCAGAATATGCCCATTTTAACCTATTTGCCTCCTCTGCCGATCTATCGGTCTATTTAGAAAGGTTGAAATCTCTTCACGAAATTTAAACATTGTTACAGCTGTAACGGATCATTGTATTGAATAGTAGATGTCCGGTAATCGTGAAAGACTCGTTTCTCATCAGAACTTTAGTTACGTTGTAGTTGCAGTCTTAATAAATGCAATCGGTTACTTGTTTATTGATTCTGATAGCCTCTCAAAACTACTACAGGATAAGATGTTGTAAAGCTGTACATGAGGATCTTATTTCATCATTATTAAAGGATGTAATCATAAGTCGGCAGGGTGCCGGTACGTTTTGTCAGGCTCAGAACAAGGAAATGAGCTAAGACAACAGACCGATCATGTTGTTGTAATTTTTATTGTCGTTTTAAATTACTTGGTAAGTCTACCAGTAACATTATTATGTAAAATTGAACTTCTTGTACACGCATTGTTTAATTCTCAAAATAAAGGCAGTGAGGGCTTGATTTTATTTCTTGTTCAGCCATTATTTGTCATCGTCATCGTCACCGTCGCCGCCATTTCCTTTAGGGATGGTTGGCACTAGCCCTTCAGGGATGGTTGGAACTACAAGAATATATAAAATAAAATGAAGCAAGCCCCTATCATGAGCTGAGATGCTCTTTATTAGGATGGTATTGAAAAATTACAAAACTCATCTACGGCTGTTAGTATGTTCATCAAGGATCACACATTGTCATCATTGGTGAGACAACGAGAAACGTGCAGCTGGGTACGATTTGATGGACATAGTAACAGCTGTAGCAACTCTGAGCTTGCCCGCCATCTAGGTGTGAAACTTTCGCATTCTTTCAACCGGCGCACACTTTGCACGGCTCAATCCACTACAAAGCGTAAAATCCTCGAAGGCGTGATGATCCAACACTGAAAACTATCTTTAGACAGGCAGGTTCATTGCTACATTGTGAAACAGTTTCCCACGGGGAATCTATTAAATACACAATTAGCGGACGTTCTTTACTTGCACTGAAGTTGACCTAGTGTAGAAAACGTTTGGTTTTTTACTTCCTTGTAATTAGAAATAACTTTTGAATTAGTTAATATACTGATAACCTTTTCTTTCCTAAAACTTTCCTAGCTCGAAATATGTTTTCATCGGTTTGCTCTGAGGATTTTGCGCCAGGCACTGAGTCTGTGCTTCCCTTCTTTCATTTACTCTGATTTGTTTGTCGCGTCATCTCTTGATTTTTTTTTTTCATTGTGATAATCTTTTCATGGGTTTACCGGCGAAGTAAACCACGAGAAAACACGAGAAAAGCTTGTAAATCAAGAGCCTTTAGACGAGTGATTTACAATCTTTTCAAGTCTTCTCCCAACGTCCAGCGTGATTTATTGTGCCAGTAAACCCTTAAAGAGAGGTGTCTATTCTTTAAATATTGAAATGTTTCTGAAAGGGAAGGTTTCCTCTATAGTAAACTATTCTCCTTTTGCTTCACTTAAAACGGAGAAAATGGAAGGAAGCTACCTACCAAAGCCTCTGGGGTGTATATTGCCACCGGCGCCGCCATCTCCTCCGCCTCCTCCACCGCCACCCCCAGCTAGCCCACCACCGCCACCTCCACCAGTGCCACCGTCGCCGCCACTACCATTACCGCCACCACCACCACCGCCACCACCACAGCTTAGCACTAAATATAAAGAAAATACAATGAACAAAGCCCTTGTCAAGAGCTCACATTATCTCTTCTTGAGCTACACTTCAAGTAAATAAAGCAGATATAGTTGTTATGCAGAAATTCCCCCACCCTTAAAAAATATTTTAAGTTTACATCCTCTGTTCATTCCTATTCAACGATGCAATTATGCAATAGAAATCTTTATGTAGCCTCAGTTAATACTACCCAATATGGCCTAAGTTCCCTAAAATTCACTGGACCTCGCCTTTGGAATTCCTTGCCCACAAGTAAAACTAATTCAAATTCTCTTAGAATATTTCGTAAAACCCTGAAGAACTCTATGCTTAATTGTTATTCTCTTTAAAGTGCACCTAACCCCAAAAACTTTTTTTCGCTAAAACAATAAAGCTTATTTTGTGGAGTAATTGGCCGCAAAAATTTTTCGATTTCGTTAAATCTTCGATTTTCTATGGCTCGTCAAAGTACGTGAAATTGCCGCTATTTTGGTTCACGACCGAGTTTAACGGAGAATGGGTCGAGGGCCGGATGTGACGTCAAATCCAGAACACGATGATTCTGAGATTCGCATATTTACTTGTTTCTGTGGGAAAGGCTGGAAAAGTTGTTCGAAAAAAATGCTAGCTAGGTGCACTGTAGTGTGATGTAGCAACACAACAAACTTACAGGAGGTACTGCGCTTCATGCCATACCGTTTTATGGAGAGATGTCCTGAAGAGAAGAAACATACAAAGTGATGGCTCGATTCGTGCGATAGCCGTCTAAGAGTTCGGTGATCTGTTCTATAAAGTATTTCAAACCAGATGATCTCGCTCGATGCCTGGATTTTCAGAGAGAGGAAGGGATTTTGCTGACTCAGTGACTTAAGCGAGACGAATTTGGAATAATCGCTTGTCCATCGATTCATTCAGCCGTTGTTGCATCTGATCTGAGAAACAACAGCAGTCAGTCGGCAGTGACAGCCGACAGATAGTTTTGTATTTGCCGGCTACTAATCTTAAAACTCCATTTCTGAAGTCGTACAGGTATAATTTCTGGATATTCAGTAACACACCGTAAGATAACATCAGCACCAATATCTTCAAGAACAAGGTCACTTTTCTTTGAGTCTTGACAACCTTCTAACTCACTTTAATATAATAATAACAACAATAACATTCGCTGATGTTTTGAAGGGAAGCGACGCTACAATTTTCACACTCGCACGAAAAGAACACAAACATTGTGTCATGGGATAATCATTTTGGTCTACGTTGAACGAATGAAGTTAAAATAATTTGAGAAAGTAAACGGACTTGACTTTTATTTATACGAAAGTATGTTAATGCGAGATCGAAGAATGCGCGAATTTAGTAAAATTTATACGCGCCACACGCTACAGTCTCTTTGACTTCTACATATCATTGCCTCTGGGTCTGTCCATCAGAGCTCGTTCGAGTTCTTTGTCAGCATCCACCTCATTTGTCTATACTATCCATTCTTCGTTAGCCAGAGAGTTGTCAGGATGTAAATCAGCTCGGCCTTCATCGTTTAACTATTCACTCACTGTTCACTTTGCTTTGTTGACAAGTGCGAGTCGTCATTCTCTTCAGCGATATAATAAATTTCGGAGTCTTCCGAGTCAAAACTCATTTCAGAATCCGACGAAGTAGAAGATATTGTTGATAAAAACAGAAATCTGTCGACTATGGAGCCCCAGCGAAAAACTTGTGCGGCAAAAAGGCTTCTACGCTCACACATAGTAAAAGGCCCGACTGGGACAGCCGAAGCTTTCGTTCTGGAAGTGACGTCACGGCTTTACTCTACCCAGACTCCCTATGCTCGGTCTTGAACCATACGAAACTCGGTTTCAAGGGGGCACAGAAATTCGAGGATTTAACCAAATCGAAAAATTTTTGCGGCTAATTACTCCACAAAACCAGCTTTATTGTTTGAGCGAAAAAAAATTTTTGGGGTTAGGTGCACTTTAATTATCTGCCTTAGCGCATGAAGAAATACTTTTTATAAAAGAAATGTATTCTTAATTCTGTCTTTCACTGTATTTTATAATAGGGGTCATCCATCCCAACTCGCTCCCTTTTTTGTTGTTACATTTTTTCCTTTATACCTTAGCTGTACTGTGCTTAGTTGCTATGTAAATCTAAACTACATGTCTTGTAAAACCGAGCTGAGTTAAATAAATTATCTTGTCTTGTCCTGCGTGTCACGATCGCCGAATCAAAAGAGAAAAGTCTTAACTTTGTTAATCTTTCAAACTCCCCAGGCAATCAGCCCTGTTCTACCTTGTAATGAAATCCTCTACGTCGGGAATTGTGGTAGTAGCCAACTAATATTGAATCTAATTCTTATTTCAACGTGGACGGGAAGACGCAGGCTTTCCATCTTGAGTAAAAGGTGCTTTAAAAAGCAATTTCAACCCGAGATTTTTGCTTGTTCTAAATTGCACCTTCAATCGGTTGTTGTTCTAGTCTACTTTTCGTCAGACTGCTACAAGAGACAAATCGAAAATATATAGTTCTTTGTCTTTAGTTTTATCGAGTTTCTTTGGTAAATTCCGAGCTAGGGTTTGGTAGAAAAGAAATATTATAATTTCGTCAGTTGAAGACTGATTTCAATGTCACTTTACAATACTTAACTTCAAAGTTACTACAACTAACCTCTCTGACACTGAATGATTACCAACACGACGGAAATAACCAGCCAAAGTCTCATGGTGAACGGTGTTTGAGTTTCTAGCTTGTCAGCAACAGAATGAAAAGAAGGGAATATGAAAAGAGAAAACCGGAGTTGCGTATTTATGTGCTCACTTGCTAAGTTATATTTGCTTGCCGGGAGAAATGTTCATTATTTATAGCCTTCAAGTTATACAGGCTTACCTTGGTAAGTACAAGTAGTTCCTATTTATAGTTATTCCTATTTAAAAATTTTCTGTGTACAAAAACATTGCAGTTGACGAATTAATGACCACATCATAAGGGGCTAGTATAACGACAACTCAAAACATGCACGATCTAAGCATTTTTGTACTCATTTTTTTAGTTCTTACATGCATAAACGTAGAATCTCTTTAAGTGAAAGTGGTGCTCATCTCTTGAGCAATGGCCGGTAGGCCAATCTCTCATGTGACGATTTTCGAAAATCTTCAAAAGTTTACGTATGGCAACAGTAGCCTTGCATAGTCGGGCTAAATTGACCTCCAATACAGACTTGGTGAGTAAATTATAGGATTTCCTTATTATGCTTGTGTAATTCGGATAGACTTAATGTGTATAAATTTAATGTGCATAAAAAAAACTTTCTAGTATTGTGCTGTCTGACAAATACTAGTCATTGAGTACACGAATTCGCGACCACAATCAAGCAGTTATTTGCAAGTTTTATTTTAGAGACCTGATGTTGTTGTTGTTGTTGTTTAATTTTAGAGCCCTAATGTTGTTGTTGTAGTTGTCGTTGTCGACAAGGGATCAATTGAAAACATCGAGCGATCCCAAGAAAACGCATTATCTTAACTGATATCTAGATATATTTCCAGTATGACGTGAATGAGAATAGCTCACCCCTAACACAAAATGTACATATACTCAATGATAGTTGCCTAACTATACTTTAATTGAGTATGATTTTTAATAACATTTTTTGGCCCAAACAAACTCGCAGTCTCCTTACCAACGACAGCAACAACAACATATTTTTTACACCAGCCAGAAATATTTTGTACAAGTTACAAACAGATATCAATTATATTCATTAAAGGATACAGTACCTTGAAATAACTAAACAGCTAAACAATTTGAGGTGGCATATTAAAAAAGGTAGATCAAATGTTTACAGCAACCATTGACACTACCCTAACAAACCCACACCGTTCCTTAAAAAGTCTAACCAAGGCTGGCACAATCTTTTCTCCGGCCTGCTTTAAGACTTCCTCAAACGATGTTTGTGCTCGATATCAAAAGCAGGCAATTCGTAGGAGTCAATTGTCATATTAGGACCACAATTGGGTTGAATCATTTTGATAAAAATACATTTTACTCCTTAGGCTATCCCCGATAAAAACTTCAAGGTGCGTGCTGAGGCTATAATGAGATGTCTTCAATCTCTACTTAATAAATTCTCTTCCCCTAGCCATTTCCGAAGGATACTTCGAGGCACCTCTACGTGTCTAGCTACAGAGCCATATACCAATAGCCTTGGGCCCAATAAAAAATCTTCCAACAAAAAGCGAACAGAGGCGTTCTCTTCTGTTCTCTCCCTTGTAATTCTCGCCTTCACAATTATACACGGATGTTGTAGGGCTGTAAGATCCGTGAGATGGTCTCAGAAGTGCCCTTAATGTAAGGTATAGTCACTGTAGTAACATGTGTCGGGTTCTGGTTCGTTGCGTCGGCTTCAGTAAGTCGGTAAATGTTTCGTCTAATAAAGTCAGCGTTGTAGTTGTTTTTAATAAAAACACGTTCAAGGTATTTGTTCTCGTCACGTAAGCTGTCCGGTGTATCACAAACTAGTTGCGCTCGTACGCGTCTCGTTAAAGTCTTTATAGTCGTGGCTTTGTGTGAAGTCGGGTTATAGGATGATTCGTCAAGTAATCTGTCGGTATGCGTCGGTTTGGCCGCTATGTTGCGCGACTCCGTCGTCGTCGCCGTCGTGCGTACGCGCCTACGAGCAATGCCGTTGGCCATGATAACCATGAGGAAATCAACTCATGGGTTTCCTTTTCTTTCCTATTTGAGTATAGGGCTCCGCTTGGCGGTCCTCCGGACCGCTGGAGCTCCGCTATAAACGAAGAGCTAAAAATTGGGGGAATTGGATGGTACATTCGGCCAAAAATTCAAACTTCTAATCGATAGATTTCTTTAATTTTTCGTTAAACGTAAAAAACTGGTAGAGGAAATGACCCATTAAAACAAAACTAGGCAAAGCTATAGCAATGGCCATCTGCCCTATAAGTTGCTTATTTTATTACTTAGCGCGCGCATCGATGTATGACGTGGCGTATGAATTTGCGTGCGCAGTATGGATGCGCAGAAACAATTAGCGCCAGCCTTAAATGACCCATCAAAATATAAGTGATGGAAACTGTTTTGGGCCACCTTAACACCCAACTTTTCACGGCAGCCAGAAAGAATGTGAAACGCAAAAGGTAGCTAGAGTAAAAGGGCAGAAAAAACAAGAAAGGAAAAGGGCAAATCGTTCGAAAAGGGCAATGGCAAAGATCCAGATTTTGGCTTGTGCGCATGCACCAGATTAAAATGTTTTACGTTTTTGTACCTAATCTTGGGTAAACCGTTTGGTAAAAAAATAGCTTTTTCAGCAAGGCTGCAACCCATTTAGCGCCGGTCATGACAACCCAAAAACTGATTTAACGGTTTAAAACGGCATTTTGGCGATACCTTGGTACTGAAAAGGTTAATCGTCAAAAATGCATCAAAATTGGCGAAAATGTAATTATACTAACACTTCACGCTAATGAAAAACGATAATATAATATTAGGGTAACAATAACAAAGAAGTCAGAATATGCCCATTTTAACCTATTTGCCTCCTCTGCCGATCTATCGGTCTATTTAGAAAGGTTGAAATCTCTTCACGAAATTTAAACATTGTTACAGCTGTAACGGATCATTGTATTGAATAGTAGATGTCCGGTAATCGTGAAAGACTCGTTTCTCATCAGAACTTTAGTTACGTTGTAGTTGCAGTCTTAATAAATGCAATCGGTTACTTGTTTATTGATTCTGATAGCCTCTCAAAACTACTACAGGATAAGATGTTGTAAAGCTGTACATGAGGATCTTATTTCATCATTATTAAAGGATGTAATCATAAGTCGGCAGGGTGCCGGTACGTTTTGTCAGGCTCAGAACAAGGAAATGAGCTAAGACAACAGACCGATCATGTTGTTGTAATTTTTATTGTCGTTTTAAATTACTTGGTAAGTCTACCAGTAACATTATTATGTAAAATTGAACTTCTTGTACACGCATTGTTTAATTCTCAAAATAAAGGCAGTGAGGGCTTGATTTTATTTCTTGTTCAGCCATTATTTGTCATCGTCATCGTCACCGTCGCCGCCATTTCCTTTAGGGATGGTTGGCACTAGCCCTTCAGGGATGGTTGGAACTACAAGAATATATAAAATAAAATGAAGCAAGCCCCTATCATGAGCTGAGATGCTCTTTATTAGGATGGTATTGAAAAATTACAAAACTCATCTACGGCTGTTAGTATGTTCATCAAGGATCACACATTGTCATCATTGGTGAGACAACGAGAAACGTGCAGCTGGGTACGATTTGATGGACATAGTAACAGCTGTAGCAACTCTGAGCTTGCCCGCCATCTAGGTGTGAAACTTTCGCATTCTTTCAACCGGCGCACACTTTGCACGGCTCAATCCACTACAAAGCGTAAAATCCTCGAAGGCGTGATGATCCAACACTGAAAACTATCTTTAGACAGGCAGGTTCATTGCTACATTGTGAAACAGTTTCCCACGGGGAATCTATTAAATACACAATTAGCGGACGTTCTTTACTTGCACTGAAGTTGACCTAGTGTAGAAAACGTTTGGTTTTTTACTTCCTTGTAATTAGAAATAACTTTTGAATTAGTTAATATACTGATAACCTTTTCTTTCCTAAAACTTTCCTAGCTCGAAATATGTTTTCATCGGTTTGCTCTGAGGATTTTGCGCCAGGCACTGAGTCTGTGCTTCCCTTCTTTCATTTACTCTGATTTGTTTTCGGTGTATAATTGTGAAGGCGAGAATTACAAGGGAGAGAACAGAAGAGAACGCCTCTGTTCGCTTTTTGTTGGAAGATTTTTTATTGGGCCCAAGGCTATTGGTATATGGCTCTGTAGCTAGACACGTAGAGGTGCCTCGAAGTATCCTTCGGAAATGGCTAGGGGAAGAGAATTTATTAAGTAGAGATTGAAGACATCTCATTATAGCCTCAGCACGCACCTTGAAGTTTTTATCGGGGATAGCCTAAGGAGTAAAATGTATTTTTATCAAAATGATTCAACCCAATTGTGGTCCTAATATGACAATTGACTCCTACGAATTGCCTGCTTTTGATATCGAGCACAAACATCGTTTGAGGAAGTCTTAAAGCAGGCCGGAGAAAAGATTGTGCCAGCCTTGGTTAGACTTTTTAAGGAACGGTGTGGGTTTGTTAGGGTAGTGTCAATGGTTGCTGTAAACATTTGATCTACCTTTTTTAATATGCCACCTCAAATTGTTTAGCTGTTTAGTTATTTCAAGGTACTGTATCCTTTAATGAATATAATTGATATCTGTTTGTAACTTGTACAAAATATTTCTGGCTGGTGTAAAAAATATGTTGTTGTTGCTGTCGTTGGTAAGGAGACTGCGAGTTTGTTTGGGCCAAAAAATGTTATTAAAAATCATACTCAATTAAAGTATAGTTAGGCAACTATCATTGAGTATATGTACATTTTGTGTTAGGGGTGAGCTATTCTCATTCACGTCATACTGGAAATATATCTAGATATCAGTTAAGATAATGCGTTTTCTTGGGATCGCTCGATGTTTTCAATTGATCCCTTGTCGACAACGACAACTACAACAACAACATTAGGGCTCTAAAATTAAACAACAACAACAACAACATCAGGTCTCTAAAATAAAACTTGCAAATAACTGCTTGATTGTGGTCGCGAATTCGTGTACTCAATGACTAGTATTTGTCAGACAGCACAATACTAGAAAGTTTTTTTTATGCACATTAAATTTATACACATTAAGTCTATCCGAATTACACAAGCATAATAAGGAAATCCTATAATTTACTCACCAAGTCTGTATTGGAGGTCAATTTAGCCCGACTATGCAAGGCTACTGTTGCCATACGTAAACTTTTGAAGATTTTCGAAAATCGTCACATGAGAGATTGGCCTACCGGCCATTGCTCAAGAGATGAGCACCACTTTCACTTAAAGAGATTCTACGTTTATGCATGTAAGAACTAAAAAAATGAGTACAAAAATGCTTAGATCGTGCATGTTTTGAGTTGTCGTTATACTAGCCCCTTATGATGTGGTCATTAATTCGTCAACTGCAATGTTTTTGTACACAGAAAATTTTTAAATAGGAATAACTATAAATAGGAACTACTTGTACTTACCAAGGTAAGCCTGTATAACTTGAAGGCTATAAATAATGAACATTTCTCCCGGCAAGCAAATATAACTTAGCAAGTGAGCACATAAATACGCAACTCCGGTTTTCTCTTTTCATATTCCCTTCTTTTCATTCTGTTGCTGACAAGCTAG
>JAHPZR010015519.1:20000-23359 GCA_019787425.1 Platygyra sinensis | reverse complement strand
TAGTCCCTTGAGCTAAAAGGACCTCTCAAAAACCCTTCTTCAAAACTTTAAAATTACTGCAACACATTGCAAACCAAGGTTTTGTAATCACTATCACATACATTACACAGTCAAACTAATTTAAGTGAAGCGAACCCCTCAAGATTGCATTAATTAAACTGATTACTTGAAACTTGAACTCGCTAATCGTTTCAAGAATGCAATAATGAATTGACTATTCGAATATTGAACTCGCTCGCTTGATCTAAGAATGTGGCTTACGGGCTCCGTTTTCGAAAAATCAATTCACTGTTGCAACTAGTAGGTTTGAAACCTACTAGTCTTTTCTAGAATGCAATAGTGAAATGATTTTTCAAAAACGGAACCCGTTAGCCGTATCCTTGGATCGAACGAGCGACTTCAACATTCAAATAATCAATTCATTATTGCATTATTGAAATGACTAGCGGGTTCAAGTTTCAAATAATCAGTGCATTAATGCAATCTTGAGGGGTACGCTTCACTTAGTTTGACTGTAATATATGACAATTCTTTCAACAACAACTATAAAAGGGGCACTTAATGAAAAGTGCTCGCAATATGACATGCACATCCTGCATCCAAGTTTAAGTTCCTACCCTGTTAAATTTGTGAACTCAATCTATGCTGGGAAGACTTTGATCAGAGGAGCAGAATTATGGTCTTTGGAAACTTATTGGCCATTTTCACACTAGATGGACAAATTGTCTGGATGGACAAATCGTCTTGCATTTGTCCGTCTGATGTGAATTTATGTCGTACTGTTGTCGATTTGTTTGTTTCGACACACAAATCGTCTGGGAAAAATCATCTTTCCCGACAGCCAAATATCAGACAATTTGTTTGTCAACAATTTGTTCATCTCATTTGCACATCAGACAATTTGTTCATCTGAGATGATTTGTCTGTCCAGACGATTTATTTGTCCTCTAGTGTGAAAACAGCCAATAAGTGATACACAGCTTGCACAACACTATAAATTACAAGAAAAACACACCTCATACCCCTGCTGCTCATAGACACTGATACTAACTGGTGAGCAGGTTCTGTAACTAGTGTAGTTAATTAAGGGCAGAAAGGAAACAACTGGAAAATGGAGAGGCTTAACTGTAGAATACCCCGCCACTTATTTGCATCTCATTGAATAAGAATAGCAACTATTGTTATACACAAGTCAAGCAAAGATATTTCTGCTCAGGCTGCACTTAGCTCACTTCACATGCCATTACCAATTTTCCTTTCCCACCATGCTTGCTCCACTAAGGAGCCTTTTCAAAAGTTACAGTACTGTATAAACTGCAATGCTACAAAAAGATCTAAGGGTGAGGAGGGTCCTTTCCTGGAGGTGTATGTGGTACACTCACCACAGATTTTCCATATTTCCAAATAATTGCTCTGATTTTCATGACACTGGAAAGTTGTTCGAGTGCTTTCTGTACATCATGGATGGCTTGACTTTATTGGGCTCGCCCATGCGATACTTCTTCATGTCCTTGTTCCTCTGATAACAAGCATAAGGACACAACATATTTGTGAACTCTTCTTTAAACTCTTTGCTCCAGTAACCCAACAGTAAGGCGAATGAAGCTGGGAAACAATAAGTCATAATTTCCGTCAGGCCATCCGCGACGTCGTGGATACCTGCAGTGTTACTATTGTCCAAGAGAAGGAATATGCACCTTGGAATCCAAAAGATGACGAAACTTAGCGTGATTCGAACCACGATCTTCGACCAAGTCGATTCTTTGGCGACCGATGGGAAATCAGCATAGTCCAGATTCTTGATTTGTCTTCCGCAAACATCCACTGTGTGAACATGGCTTACGGCTGTCTTCATGACCTGCCATTGCAAGATCAGCATAAAGACCACTGGAGTTAAGACTTCTATGCCCACAAAAATGTAAACATATACCGTTGTGTATGTTTTGCTCAACTTGCAGTCCATGGATTTTTCTGCGTCGTTGTCGAAATTCGCGAACACGAACGACACGAGAACTGCGACGCTCCAGCAGAGAATTATGAAATAAAATGTTCGTCCATTGGTAAGGAATTTCTGATACCACTTGTATCGAGAGATCGAGAAATACCGATCCAGACTCATCGCAGCAAGTGTGTAGACGGTTACTGTACAAAACAGTACGAAAAAGCTGCCGTATGTTTCACACAGATCTGGATTAGCGAACCATGTGCTTTTTTTCACAAAGCTCATCACTCGAAGAGGCATAACTACACCGGCCATGAGCAAATTCGCTAGCGAAAGGCTGACGATGTAGAAGTGTGTTCGGAAGCGAAGGTTCTTGCTCCTGAAGACAGCTGCGAGGATCAAAAGATTACCAAACGCTGCAAACAAAATCAAAATGGCGAACGCAATGGAATTGATCATGTCTCCCACACTTGCAACTGAACGCAACAGTTCCTCTCCATTAGTAGTTGATTCAGAAATGTCTTCCGTGTATGGCATTGTCGTCGTTGTTGGATCTAAACGCGGGGCCATCAAAGTTCATGAAGCTTACCAGAAAGCAGCTGTTTCGAATCCTTTCGTTTTCCTCGCGAGTTAGTTCCCAGTAGATTGCTCGAAAGACACTCGGCACTGTCTTGAATGTGACTTCACGTCGCTCCTTCAAACGAATCGTCTACTGCTTTTCCAAATTGCTCTTTAAATGGTCGTAACAGTGAAGACTGCGACGCGCTTTGGCAAATCAAGAATAATCATTTGAGTCGCTTGGTCGAGCTGGAATGTGCATCTTGCATTTCTATAGTTACCGCACGATGACTGGCTCACGAGGAATAATCGTCTTTTGTCTTGTAGTTAAAATTAACAATAAAAGTTAATCGTTGAAGATTTTGTGTTATAACAAATGACACAAGCGCCGCCTTGCTGTCCGTTCTGCCTCGCAGGCTACAAAAATACTGGTACTGACTAAAAACACGAAGGGCACACAGGCAACCCAATCCAAGGATAAAGTGGGTAAGTTTGTAAAGAAACTGCGGGACCGCGTCGGTGGGGAGTATACAAGATAATTTTATTTCTTTTTATCAACTGGTATCAACTGGGTTGATAACTGTGCATGACTTGACCATCCTAAAGAGATTCGAAAACTGACGTTTCGAGCGTTGGTGACTTCTTCCCGCCCTTGTACATGTTATTCAGAGCAAGTTTTTAGACCGATAGGCATACTGAACAGATTTACACAGCTGCGACATCCTAAGGTAAAATATGAATCATTTTTTTATAAGGGTTCGTCCCCGCCGTCGCCGTCGTCATTGCTAAAACTCCCTATTGGCCGGCTGGGCGGGCAAAGGCCTCTTCATATGAACCCGGTCAACCGGGCTGCCTCGGT
>JAHPZR010015519.1:12500-15000 GCA_019787425.1 Platygyra sinensis | reverse complement strand
GAAATTGAACAGGCAAGAAAGAAACTGAAAATTGCTAAGCAGTATGTAGCGTTGGCTGATAAGGTCGCCAAGCTAAGAAAGAAAGCAAGGAGTGGCAGTAAAAACGTCAAAGATGTTATACGTATAAGCAGAAGTCGCCTTGGTACATGCTGGTGAGCACATGGGGCTCGATTACGTGCATTTCCAGAAGTAAATAGGGGAAGGTTCTCCTCCTTATTGCAAGAGCAAACGCTTCAAATCTACTTTTAGATTACTTAATTTAGACTGTCATAACATGACACTGGAGGTTATATTAAACATGATTGCATCGTTATTGTTAATATTCCCGCTCAGGTTGATATGTCTGTTGGATGACTTTCTCAGTATTCCCGCCAAAATCTTTCAAACTGGTGGAGAGAATAGAATCAGACAACTCTGTGATCTTTCGAGCTAAAATATATCTTATTTTAACCTTTGCATCCTAACTGGGAACGCAAATAGCTCTTGTCGCAGTTATAAGACGTTTGACATGCAAACGAGGTGAGAGGATCAATTCTGCTTTGTACTGACCCTTTCGCCTCGTTTGTGTGGCCTTTCATGCCTTTTCTAAACAAAGAAATATTTGACAGCAGGCTCAACTCCAGTGACAGCTATTTACACGAGAGCGCGCGCTATGTAATAAAATTAATAACAATTTTCTTTTGATGGATCATTTTCTCTACCGATTTTTCTACGTTTAGGAAAAAATGAAGAAAAGCTAATCGACTGGAAGTTTGGATGTTTTGCAAAATGTGCTATCGAATTCCGTTCCTTTTAGGGCTTCGTTTCATCTGTGCGACGGTTTCAAAGGCCTCTTGAAATATTTAGTTTTGTGAAAACTGTGGGAACCCTTAGAACCTGATTTACAGACCCACTGTCTAATTATCGACCATCATCGTTTTTTGTCATCTCTCGCTGCGCGTATTCAGTCGTCAAGAAATGTTCTGTCAGTGTCCCGAAAAATGGCTACCTGGAAGGTGAATCTACAAAAATAAGCCCATTATTAGCACTCATAATATCGGTTGAGAAGAATTTGGTTTGTATTACTCAGGTACATATTTTTGAAAGTGAAAATAATAAGCACCCACACCCAAGTCCCGAACAAGAGCCTTATCCCGAAGGCCTAAATCAATCCTTACGTTTTAACTCCAGTCAGTAGTGCAACCGGAGTCCCCCCTCGTTTCCATCGCTGCAACGAGCTATGACGGAAATTACGAAAAATAAAATAGAGAAAATCGGATTCTTTATTGTCTAAGTTTTATTTCTCCGTAACATTTAAACGTTCTCTTACGTGATAACTTTAATAGCAAAACTGTGTTTAAATGATTAAGTTCATTGAGCAGGCCCACACTGAGGCTGACGGAATTTGCTTGGAAACTATTATGACCAATAGCCTCCATTTTGGCGCGAAAATATAGTCACGGACATTATGTCCCCTTGAGATGCGAACAGAGCGTGGAGGCACAGATCGCATCTCAAGGGGAGATAATGTCCGAGACTATATTTTCGCGCCAAAATGGAGGCTATTGTTCATATAGTTTCCAAGCAAATTCAGTCATGCTCAGTGTGGCCTGCTCAATGAACTTAATCATTTAAACAGTTTGCTATTAAAGTTATCACGTGAGAACATTTAAATGTTAAGGAGAAATAAAACTTAGACAATAAAGAATCCGATTTCTCTATTTTATTTTCGTAATTTCCGTCATAGCTCGTTGCAGCGATGGAAACGAGGGGGGACTCCGGTTGCACTACTGACTGGAGTTAAAACGTAAGGATTGATTTAGGCCTTCGGGATAAGGCTCTTGTTCGGGACTTGGGGTGGGTGCTTATTATTTTCACTTTCAAAAATATGTACCTGAGTATACAAACCAAATTCTTCTCAACCTGATATTATGAGTGCTAATAATGGGCTTATTTTTGTAGATTCACCTTCCAGGTAGCCATTTTCGGGACACTGACAGAACATTTCTTGACGACTGAATACGCGCAGCGAGATGACAAAAACGATGATGGTCGATAATTAGACAGTGGGTCTGTAAATCAGGTTCTAAGGGTTCCCAAAGTTTTCACAAAACTAAATATTTCAAGAGGCATTTGAAACCGTCGCACAGATGAACGAAGCCCTAAAAGGAACGGAATTCGATAGCACATTTTGCAAAACATCCAAACTTCCAGTCGATAGCTTTTCTTCATTTTTTCCTAAACGTAGAAAATCGGTAGAGAAAATGATCCATCAAAAGAAAATTGTTATTAATTTTATTACATAGCGCGCGCTCTCGTGTAAATAGCTGTCACTGGAGTTGAGCCTGCTGTCAAATATTTCTTTGTTTAGAAAGGCATGAAAGGCACACAAACGAGGCGAAAGGGTCAGTACAAAGCAGAATTGATCCTCTCACCTCGTTTGCATGTCAAACGTCTTATAACTGCGACAAGAGCTATTTGCGTTCCCAGTTAGGATGCAAAGGTTAAAATAAGATATAGT
>JAHPZR010015519.1:2500-7500 GCA_019787425.1 Platygyra sinensis | reverse complement strand
TCACGCGTTTTGCATGTGACATTGGCCGGTGGCAAAGATTTGGATTTGAGTTTCATCTGAGATCACCACCATCTGCATTTATAGCGGGTATATGGATATCAGTCGACCAGCTGATTATTTCATAACTTGCTACACCGTGCTGACGGGACCCAACAAGGTAGAAACAGCTGTCCACGGTTGCAATTCTTGGCTTTCAGTTTGGACTCTATCGTGTCGTTACGCCGTTAAGCTTTCCACGTAGTATCAGCCTTGCATCATTGTTTTCTAGCCTTCATACTATCTTTAGTATAAGCCCGGTCAACTGGACTGGCTCGGTTTCCGAGATGTCGCCTTGCCACTCGCCTTGCCACTCTTTTCTTTGTACCGGGCCAGCCCGGCCTCTCATATGAACACATCGATTTTTTACAAGGAAAAGAGTGGCGAGGCGAGATCTCGGAAACCGAGGCAGCCCGGTTGACCGGGTTCATATGAAGAGGCCTTTGCCCGCCCAGCCGGCCAATAGGGAGTTTTAGCAATGACGACGGCGACGGCGGGGACGAACCCTTATAAAAAAATGATTCATATTTTACCTTAGGATGTCGCAGCTGTGTAAATCTGTTCAGTATGCCTATCGGTCTAAAAACTTGCTCTGAATAACATGTACAAGGGCGGGAAGAAGTCACCAACGCTCGAAACGTCAGTTTTCGAATCTCTTTAGGATGGTCAAGTCATGCACAGTTATCAACCCAGTTGATACCAGTTGATAAAAAGAAATAAAATTATCTTGTATACTCCCCACCGACGCGGTCCCGCAGTTTCTTTACAAACTTACCCACTTTATCCTTGGATTGGGTTGCCTGTGTGCCCTTCGTGTTTTTAGTCAGTACCAGTATTTTTGTAGCCTGCGAGGCAGAACGGACAGCAAGGCGGCGCTTGTGTCATTTGTTATAACACAAAATCTTCAACGATTAACTTTTATTGTTAATTTTAACTACAAGACAAAAGACGATTATTCCTCGTGAGCCAGTCATCGTGCGGTAACTATAGAAATGCAAGATGCACATTCCAGCTCGACCAAGCGACTCAAATGATTATTCTTGATTTGCCAAAGCGCGTCGCAGTCTTCACTGTTACGACCATTTAAAGAGCAATTTGGAAAAGCAGTAGACGATTCGTTTGAAGGAGCGACGTGAAGTCACATTCAAGACAGTGCCGAGTGTCTTTCGAGCAATCTACTGGGAACTAACTCGCGAGGAAAACGAAAGGATTCGAAACAGCTGCTTTCTGGTAAGCTTCATGAACTTTGATGGCCCCGCGTTTAGATCCAACAACGACGACAATGCCATACACGGAAGACATTTCTGAATCAACTACTAATGGAGAGGAACTGTTGCGTTCAGTTGCAAGTGTGGGAGACATGATCAATTCCATTGCGTTCGCCATTTTGATTTTGTTTGCAGCGTTTGGTAATCTTTTGATCCTCGCAGCTGTCTTCAGGAGCAAGAACCTTCGCTTCCGAACACACTTCTACATCGTCAGCCTTTCGCTAGCGAATTTGCTCATGGCCGGTGTAGTTATGCCTCTTCGAGTGATGAGCTTTGTGAAAAAAAGCACATGGTTCGCTAATCCAGATCTGTGTGAAACATACGGCAGCTTTTTCGTACTGTTTTGTACAGTAACCGTCTACACACTTGCTGCGATGAGTCTGGATCGGTATTTCTCGATCTCTCGATACAAGTGGTATCAGAAATTCCTTACCAATGGACGAACATTTTATTTCATAATTCTCTGCTGGAGCGTCGCAGTTCTCGTGTCGTTCGTGTTCGCGAATTTCGACAACGACGCAGAAAAATCCATGGACTGCAAGTTGAGCAAAACATACACAACGGTATATGTTTACATTTTTGTGGGCATAGAAGTCTTAACTCCAGTGGTCTTTATGCTGATCTTGCAATGGCAGGTCATGAAGACAGCCGTAAGCCATGTTCACACAGTGGATGTTTGCGGAAGACAAATCAAGAATCTGGACTATGCTGATTTCCCATCGGTCGCCAAAGAATCGACTTGGTCGAAGATCGTGGTTCGAATCACGCTAAGTTTCGTCATCTTTTGGATTCCAAGGTGCATATTCCTTCTCTTGGACAATAGTAACACTGCAGGTATCCACGACGTCGCGGATGGCCTGACGGAAATTATGACTTATTGTTTCCCAGCTTCATTCGCCTTACTGTTGGGTTACTGGAGCAAAGAGTTTAAAGAAGAGTTCACAAATATGTTGTGTCCTTATGCTTGTTATCAGAGGAACAAGGACATGAAGAAGTATCGCATGGGCGAGCCCAATAAAGTCAAGCCATCCATGATGTACAGAAAGCACTCGAACAACTTTCCAGTGTCATGAAAATCAGAGCAATTATTTGGAAATATGGAAAATCTGTGGTGAGTGTACCACATACACCTCCAGGAAAGGACCCTCCTCACCCTTAGATCTTTTTGTAGCATTGCAGTTTATACAGTACTGTAACTTTTGAAAAGGCTCCTTAGTGGAGCAAGCATGGTGGGAAAGGAAAATTGGTAATGGCATGTGAAGTGAGCTAAGTGCAGCCTGAGCAGAAATATCTTTGCTTGACTTGTGTATAACAATAGTTGCTATTCTTATTCAATGAGATGCAAATAAGTGGCGGGGTATTCTACAGTTAAGCCTCTCCATTTTCCAGTTGTTTCCTTTCTGCCCTTAATTAACTACACTAGTTACAGAACCTGCTCACCAGTTAGTATCAGTGTCTATGAGCAGCAGGGGTATGAGGTGTGTTTTTCTTGTAATTTATAGTGTTGTGCAAGCTGTGTATCACTTATTGGCTGTTTTCACACTAGAGGACAAATAAATCGTCTGGACAGACAAATCATCTCAGATGAACAAATTGTCTGATGTGCAAATGAGATGAACAAATTGTTGACAAACAAATTGTCTGATATTTGGCTGTCGGGAAAGATGATTTTTCCCAGACGATTTGTGTGTCGAAACAAACAAATCGACAACAGTACGACATAAATTCACATCAGACGGACAAATGCAAGACGATTTGTCCATCCAGACAATTTGTCCATCTAGTGTGAAAATGGCCAATAAGTTTCCAAAGACCATAATTCTGCTCCTCTGATCAAAGTCTTCCCAGCATAGATTGAGTTCACAAATTTAACAGGGTAGGAACTTAAACTTGGATGCAGGATGTGCATGTCATATTGCGAGCACTTTTCATTAAGTGCCCCTTTTATAGTTGTTGTTGAAAGAATTGTCATATATTACAGTCAAACTAAGTGAAGCGTACCCCTCAAGATTGCATTAATGCACTGATTATTTGAAACTTGAACCCGCTAGTCATTTCAATAATGCAATAATGAATTGATTATTTGAATGTTGAAGTCGCTCGTTCGATCCAAGGATACGGCTAACGGGTTCCGTTTTTGAAAAATCATTTCACTATTGCATTCTAGAAAAGACTAGTAGGTTTCAAACCTACTAGTTGCAACAGTGAATTGATTTTTCGAAAACGGAGCCCGTAAGCCACATTCTTAGATCAAGCGAGCGAGTTCAATATTCGAATAGTCAATTCATTATTGCATTCTTGAAACGATTAGCGAGTTCAAGTTTCAAGTAATCAGTTTAATTAATGCAATCTTGAGGGGTTCGCTTCACTTAAATTAGTTTGACTGTGTAATGTATGTGATAGTGATTACAAAACCTTGGTTTGCAATGTGTTGCAGTAATTTTAAAGTTTTGAAGAAGGGTTTTTGAGAGGTCCTTTTAGCTCAAGGGACTAGGAAATATAATGAACATCAGATTTAAATCTGAAGTCTTTTTTGAATTTTATTACCAATAAAATGTGTTTGGACTTTCAATTTTTCCTTGTTTTTGCTGATATAAGTTGCCAACTATAAGATTAGTCTAAATTCCTTGTTACAGATTTGCATGGAATTCTGCTGTCACATGTAAAAATAAATACAGATAATTATTTTGTAGTCAGTATGTTAGCAATGTTGTATTTTTCTTTATAACATAACTAAAGTAAAGCATGCACTCTGGTTAGGGAGGTTTGCTAAGCACTCAAGAAGCTAGAGTTGCACTCGGCTATCGTCTTGTCGGACTCTTATGCTTCTTTTGTGCTTAGCAACCTGCCGCCTGTATCCATTACTCAATAGTGCATGCTGGTGTTAATTTGTTTGGCTTTCAGTTAGGTTTAGTAATTGATTTAATGCTGAGACTTTTATTGAACTATGTGTGGGAATCATAGTTGTAAAATAATTTATAGGATAATTGTTTTAATTCAATTTTTTTCTCCAGTTCTAATAGAAATATTGGTAGAATATTATAGAAATAGTAATATATATGAAAAAAATACTGGCTTCGTTCAATTTGGAATTAATTTGCAATTAATTTGCTAACATTGCACTCGTCAAAGCAGCTCGTGCAATTTCAGCTTTTTGAAGAACTCACTGGTACATATTAATTCCAAATATTTGACCTCAAAACCATCTGATTACCTATACCACTTATTGTATGACTTTGGTTAGCAACAGTACTGTATATTTGGTATGAATTGTATCTTCAATAAAGGAAATATGTGTGTTGTGATTTGGTGCCAGTGAAAATTGTTGAAACTAAAGGTGAGTAAGGAAGAAAGGAAACAAAAATGATTTGTTCTGTTACATTGTGCATTCTGATGTCTACTGAGTGCTTCAAGCTGACTACCTAGCCTGCAATGCAGGTGTATTTTGGCAAGTGAGCGCATGATAATTTTTGATCAAGCAAAGCCCTAGGGGAAGTAGATTAAAACTTGTAAGACGCTTGGGGAGAAATGAAGAGGCTTGATTGGCTGAAAGAGGAAGGGAGGAGAAGGGAAAATTCCCTGCCTTTTTTTCCTAAGCTGACAGGACAGTGGACCTGCTTAATTTGAGCTAAGGGTTATCATCTAGGAAGACTGGCCAGGACGAAACGAGCTTCGTAAGACTAGCCACGAAATTAT
>JAHPZR010015513.1:0-13205 GCA_019787425.1 Platygyra sinensis | reverse complement strand
AGTCTCGGTAACGCATATCTTGAAAAACTATATCCTAACTTTTTTAAGCTTGCCGCTTGTAAACCCTCTCTGTCAATGTCCAATTTAACCACTCTTTTTCCTCTCCGGTGTTTTCACAACTTAACTTCCTTGACATAGACAAAACACAGGAAGCTTTTTCACTTGCTTGGATAGAATTTTGATGCGCGCTACATTCATAGAAGTTACCTAAAAATTTCTTCATTGATCAGTACGAATTGCTCAAGACGAGGCAGGCAGACTCAAGTCAAATTCTCTAGATCTGACTAGTTCAGAAAAGGCAGATAAAACAGAGAGATACGGTATACCAATATTTGACTATATTCCTATAAACCGTCATACTTATTGTCTTTCGTGTTTGAGAGTTGGACGATTCATCCATTACCTTTCAGCAACGGCCTTCGCCCTGTCTTCAATTTCATCTTTCTCAAAATGATCAGCTTCTACGAACTCAGCCGCTTGAATCAATATCTCGTTCACTCTCTCCTCGTGCGACGTGATGTCCGTCTCGAGCAGCTGATGCCGTTTGATGAGATTATTTGCATTCTTTACATCTCTTCCGAAATCTTTGGACGCCAGAGTGTTTCCTACTTCGGTAATCCATGTTTCCAGGTCTCCAACATTCTTCTCAAACGTCTGCCTTTGAATGGCTTCCTTAAGCCGCTGACCTTTATTGCTTGACATATCACCCAGAAGTCTCCACAGGTCGTTGACATCTTTAAGCCTCGTTTCCACGGTTTCACGAGATCGAGGTGCGGACTCGAGCAGCGCCTGTCCAGCACGGAGAACATTGTCCAGCTGTCCTTTGTTGGCAGTAAGCTCGGCTTCAAATGTTTGGTGTTTTTGCTGTTTCTGTAGCAGATTGGATGTCTCTCTGTACGAGGCTTCGGAAGCTGTTTGGAGTTTCTCGTTCATCCAGGATTCAATCTGTGAAGTGCCAGAAAAATTCTAACTTAGATGAAACTAAATAGCTCGGTTATCGCTCGAGAGAAATTAGAAATTTCTTCCTTCGGTAGCGTCTCCGATTGATTATTACTAACTGCGAATACGGAGCAACCGGAAATGATGAATAAGCCATTTACGTAATCTCGGTATTGGACTACATGCAACCGAGGCTTACGCGGGAGGTCTGCCCAAATGCAAAAGGAATTAACCTCTTTTTAACCGAAATTTCCCCGCTGGAGCTACTGAGCACGAAAAAAAAAAAAAAGTGAATTCGAGCTTGTCTTTCAGACAAGTAACTCTCAAATTCACGAACCCGGGGTAAGTGTTTGCTTGTTTTTGTTTCGCTTTTTACGACTTGATTGGCAAATGACTTTTCTGGGCCTCTGTCCGTCGCGCAAGTGGACATGAAAGTTTTTTTCTCCACAAGAACATCTACTTGTTCCAGACGACCGGGGGTTCCTTTCGTGAGCCCTGGGCTACCTTGGGAATAAGACTTGCGCAAATCGTACTGGATGTAGATAAGCGACCACTCAACGCCTTTACCTCTTCAGTGTCCCTAAGAAATTGGAACAACTTCCTGGACTCGCCCAAGTCCCCAATCTTTGCAGTGGCCAACTTCTTCAGTCGTTCCCAGTTCTTTAAGACCTCCTCACACCTTTTTCTGATCAAACTAGAGTCTACGTGCTCCTGCTGTATCAGTTGATCAGCGGTCTGCTGCAAAGCTTTGATCTTCTCCTCGTAAGCTGTGAGTGATTTTTCGAAATTGAGCTGATTTTTAAGAAGTGTCTCTACCGTGTCCAGGCTATCACTGGATTCCTCGGCCTGCAAGAACGCTTGCTTTGTTGCTATCCACGCGTCGGCTTGATCCGCGTCTCGCAGAAATAGCTAAAAGAAAACACAAGAGTTATCCACAAGTCTGGCTTCAAAGAAACACTTATCAGTAAAAGGAAGAAGACTAACGCAAGACCAGTACCAAAACGACCTTCGCAAGACGTTTTATAACACAGGTGCAATGTGGCACAATATGATAATATAGGCCGTTACAAGAAATAAAGATACAACACACAACACAGATTTAGCTTATCCAGTCAACTATTACTGCACGCAATATAGATAAGGCAGAGATGCATAAAAGCATCACATAGATCTTCAAGATAAGGGAGAGATAAGGGAGCTACCTAACGACTGAGGAAACACTATAAATAACTTATCTTAAACAATTCAAGGTCTGTAGCAGGGACGGTTCTCCGTCCCTTTGTCCCTACCTTTAACCATTCTTATTCCTTTATGTTTTTAGCATCTGTATGTTGCTTTCCTACATTCGTTTGAGTATAGTGCAGACTTTATTTTCGGTTTCCACGACACTCGAAATTAACGCTCGCAACCTCGCAAAAATCCATGTCTCCAAAACATTTCGAAAGAATTTGCTAGTTATCTCACCAGTTTGCTAGTGGAAAAAATCTTACTAGGAAAACTTTGCAAGTGGACTAAAAAGTTAACTACGAGTCCTGCATCGGAGTCTCCTTTCGCAGCAATTAAACTTATTTAAACATCACGCAACACTTCAAGTTGCTAAAAGCGTTACGTCGTCACGTAACACTTCAAGCCACTCAAAGCGTTACGTAGTTGGGCAACATCTTTAGTTACTTGAAGCGTC
Source organism: Platygyra sinensis (assembly GCA_019787425.1). NCBI lineage: Eukaryota > Metazoa > Cnidaria > Anthozoa > Scleractinia > Merulinidae > Platygyra > Platygyra sinensis. The sequence goes on along the minus strand of JAHPZR010015513.1, from coordinate 10,585 downwards.
AGGTGACGAGCAAACAACAGCTACGAAGACTGGACATAAACAAGTGTCACACCTGCAGCTCGTAACTCTGTGATAACTCAATCTGCTTTTCATCCCACGACTCCATCAGCTCGTCCCTGACTAGGTTCATCTCCTCACAGTTCTCCTGAATCTCTTCTGCAGCAAAGTGACCCTGATCCACTAAACTGAGACCAAACGCATGCGCACTGTTGAACGACTCCATGCGAGCCTCGATCACACCCTGACAAAAAAGAAGAGAAGAGAATCATTGGGACTGGTAACTAACAAAAACAAATCTGATGTTTATGTCAAATGATTGCAAAAATTAAGAAGTATTGTTGTTCTAGAAATACACTTAGGGTTTATTTTTTTCATAAAGAGATATGTTTTTAAACAATGTATAAGCCTACAGACTTAACAGATATATGTAAATCTCTCGGATTTCGGGACTTCTAACTGATCTTCAGCTCCTAAAAGGTGAAAAATCTTGCTAGGTATCTAGAATTGAAGGCTAATCGCTTCAAAACTCTCATTTGAAGGAAATTACTCGACACAGAATTCGTTTCTTTCCATGTCCAAACGATGTAATTCGCACAAAGCATGCTTGATGTGTTCTGACAGATTTTCTTGTTGCTTATACTGGTAAATACGTTCAACTACACCTCGTCTAGTTCACAGGCATGCATGCCACTTAAACTGAAAGAAACAAATATATCAACTAAACATAACAGGTTTAAAAATCCCAGTTGATGGGAGACAGAACAGTTGGCTATTTGCAAGCAAGACCGAGGAGTTGAACTAGGGTCTACCGAGAAACAACTCCAGCTTAGTGGTCAGGAGCGGGACTTACACCCGCGACCTCAGGATTTCAAATCCGACGCCCTGGTCACTCGGCCTCACTGCCTCCCTGTTTATAAGTTACCTTTCTCTCTGTATGTAGCTCAAGCAATGCCTCGGCTTCCCTGACGTTCTTAGCTGGTTCCCCGGATGAAATTCGCATGGCTAGGTCTGTCATCCACGCCATCAAGTCACGGAAATCCATCAGAAAGATTTGAAGGAGTCGGTTGGCTTCAAGTTTCCCCTTCCTAATAAATAGATATAAAGGTTTCGTTAGAATCGTCTCATCACGACGACGGCGACGACGGCGACGACGGCGACGACGACGGCGACGACGACGACAACAACAACTACAATTTTACCTTTCATCAAACAAGTCATTTAGTCTTTCCCAGTTTTCTATAATTTCCGTCTGTTTTTCTTGGATGGCGCGTACCATGTGAGCCTGGGACCTAGCCAATCGACGAGCCTCACTTTCGAGCGCTTCCATTTTGCTTTCGATAACCGTAAGGTCTCGCTCCAGGTCATCGTGTTTCCTCAGGAGTGCCTCGACACCAGGCAGATCACGTCCAAAGTCGTCACTAGAAAATATCACCGCCTGAAAAACGGGGGAACTGTGGTTAACTTCAACAGCTTGGAAACCCAAAGAAACATTACTTTAATGGACTTGTAATTTCTTTTTCCAATTTGAAAACTTGATGTGGAAACCAATCCCTTCTTGGTCGCCCAGTCTACCAGTCTACCGCTGTTCGAATAGTTTATTTTCGTGAGTTATGTAAATCTGACAAAGGTCAAACAGTAATGGACGGGATACCTTTTCATTGATCAAATCAGAAACGTCTTTGCAATCCCGGTCAAAGGCATGCATCTCGCAGGCTTCAGCTAACTGCTGCCGCCTCTCACTAGCTCGGTCCTGCAGCCGATTCCAACGCTCGTTCAGCGCCTGCTGGCGATTGGTGATATCCGCTGATCCAGCGTGACCTTGGGAGACGAGTTTCTCCGCTAGTTTGTTGATGGTGTGTACTCTAGCAGCTTCCACTGCTAGGTCTTGATCAAACTCTTTCATTTTCTTCTGCAAGCGTACACAATGTTCGAAGTCTCGACCAGTGTCTTCTGAGGAAACTACGGCTTCCTTAAAAAAGAAAAGCAAACATCACGCAACGATACGATAGCAGGGTAAAAATGTCCAAAGCATATTCACACGCAGACTCTAAAGTTGGAACCACCTTGTACAGCCTGTTAGGACGTTTAAGTAACCACAACGCCGGCCACGCCGCGGACAGCGTCGATTAAAAAATGAATTTATATTTTTCCTACGGATCTCGCGGTACTATCAAGTCATTTTGTTTGTTTATCACTGCCAAAACTATCACCAAACCGAGTCTGCATCTGAATCTGAATCCGGAGATAAATTTGAATTAGCCGTCATGGTTTACGTTCTCCAGACAACACAGACTTTCGTCATTCCACGTTGCTGTTTTGCAGAGGACGGTAAAATTAAAACGCACCTGGACAGCTATTGTTCTGCTCGTTGCCGTTGCCGTCGTGATTTTCTTGGACTTCCTCGTTATCACTCTGTTACCTTCATACATATGTACGTACCTTTTCGCTGATACATGAATCTGCGATATCCACCTCCTGGTTAAACTTCTGATGGTCTCTAGCCTCTTCTAATCTCTTGCCCTTATTAGCGGACGCCTCAAGCAGTTCTTCCCAGTGAAGATACAGAGCCTCGATACGGCGTTCCACTTCATCAGTGGCAAAATGCCCGGATGTAATGAGCTCTTCACCAGTCTCCCGCACGGCATCTATGGCCTCTTCATGAGCAGTGAGTTCAGCTTCAAACGCTTTGTTTTTCTGAAGTTTGCTCTCCAAGTTTGCTGGGTCCTTGTAGCTATCATCGCTTGCAGTCTGGAGCTTTTCGGTAATCCAAGATTCCGACTGCGAACAGGAAAGAATATGTCAGGAAATCATGCTGGACTAAGTTAGCTGGTTAAAGAAGCTCAACCACGGTATTTTGAGTTCTTTTTGACACTCACAAAATTACCTTTAAATTGAGGGAAACCTGAAAATAAGTTTACTAAGATAGAAAAACACTAAAGAGATAATAATAAACGATAAAGGAACAAGGATGGTTTATAGTGGAAAAATTAACACGGATTACAAACAACGAATTTGAAAAATTTAGGCTTAACTATTCAAGATGCGCATACAGCCGTGACGTAGCTCCCTTAATCTCCCGGTTACTTTTGATAAGCTTTCTCAGGAAGGGGGCGGGGCGGGGCGGGGCGGGGCGGGGCGGGGGAGTTGTCATTAGAAAAGAGACATCATAGCCAGAAATTCCGAGCCACGAGCGGCGTTACATAGGTCGCTACAATCAATGTTGTGATTGGTTACGGCTTTCTTGTAAACAAGTCACGCTAGCGCCATTACCGGCAAGCAAACTTTGAGCCGAGAACATAAAGGCTATTTCGAAATTATTATTTCATGTCTACGGTGATTTCGCTAAAATAGCCTTTTTAAAAACTCTACCGATACTCTCCTCTTTTCTCCCTTTCGATTTCGTATGATAAGAAGGCTTTTCAAGCGGTTTTGAGTAGCCGTAAATCAGATTGAGAATCATTTTCGATCGGTGGCTGATATGTCACGCAGTACGAAAACACCCAAGGGAATCCAAGTCCCAGGCTCTATCTCGTTCAAAACCTCGCTAAAAGTAGCCTGGAGGATAGCTTCAAGCATATTTAAAATGGCGGTTAAATTTAGTTATCAAAAGTACACTTGCAGCGGAGAAAACAGCTCGCGTACATTGAGTGTTTGTGCGAGCAATTATGTAAACCGTGCACACAAAGATGAGAAATTTTCGGGAAATTCAAGCATCTTTAAGTGGAAAAAGCCGCAAGATATTCAACTCGAAGAGAGCCAAATATTATGGACATTGAAAGCACTACATGTGGTCTTGAAGTTCCACATTGGGATGGATGATTCCATTCATTAGCAAGCTCAAGAAACTTTCAAAAAGAGTCAATGGTTTACATGAAATTAAAAGGTTAGTATGGCGGATCCTCGTAGTTTATTGTGATTGTTCAAAAGCAAAAACCGCAAGAATTATAGCATGTTCGGCAACGAAACCACTTCCAAATTAAAGGTATTGCCACAACGAAAGAACTTTGGATTGGGACTGTGAAATTCAACCACTTTAATCTCTTCAGCGAGCGATTGAACGATCATTTCCATACATTTTCCTATAAATAAGAACAGAGCACATGGCAGTGTTTCGTCACGCTTCGCAGGGGGTAACGGTTCGTAATTTCTGGCTATGTTTCGGCGTTTGAGAATATGGTGAGACACGGTCTTTGGTATTTGATTTATTACATAAAATATCCTACAGAGGGAAGGGCTTTTTAATGGTATTTATTACCTCAATCACATCTTGGTAGAACTGCGCAATCTTCTTGGATTCTTCCAGTTTCTGTCTTCTCTTCTGTAACTCCTCATTCAGTTTGTTTCTTCGCTCGCACACGGCACGAACCCTGTCCTTTATCTTCTCCGCCTCGTTGTGGCCGTTCGCTACCAGCGTCTCACCAAATTCGCACAGGTTCGCCACTTTCTCGTCTTGTGACGCGATCAGTTTTTCTGTGTTTTCGTGTTTCTTGAGCAAAGAATCAACGTCGTCGACACTGTTACCGAGTTCAGCTCCGGCGAGCACAACCTGCAGACGAGAACACGCGTGACAGCCCAAGTGAATGTGTTACAGCATGTAACATACAGGGTAACGGGGTTGACAAGAGAATCTGTGACAGGGTAAAAAACGCTATGTCGAAAGGAAGCAAAAACCCTTTTTCTTCTGCTCGGTACTAAATAATCTCTTTGCGATGAACCGAAAACGTCATTACAATGTAAATGATATAGCAAAGGGCCTTCTAACGCGTTAGTTTGAATTCCTTTCTTGATTTTGCTTATTCTAGACGTAAAAAACTGTAAAATTTGGCAATGACGTATAAACAAAGACAAAAAAGACTTAAAACGATCTTGAGCAGGAAAACAACCCTATTTCATTGGCAGCGGTAAGCCCCTCAAAAAAGAAATAAAAACGTTTGATTTTACCTCCTGTGTGCTTGTTAAGGTATCGATCTGTTTGGCGTCTCTCAGAAACACGTGCAGGTCGTATGACTGGTCAAGTTCCGTTTTGTGATCTTCCCAAGTTGCGTACAAACCTTCCCGTTCTGTTAAGAGAAGTTCTAACTTCTCGGCGATCTGAAAGGAAAATACAGTTATGATCAGTAAAGAAAAAGAAAAGACAAAGAATAAACAAATACACGAGTAAGCAGAACAAAAGCAAAAGCTCGCAAGGTGCTCCTACACACGACAAAGACGCAAGGTGCTCCTACAGAAGAGAAAGAGTTCTAACATGCAGGAATGAAACGGGCAATATTGGTTCAGGGGACAATCTTTCGTGATTAGCAAGTAAAGGGAGAAAAGTATGAATCTTGAACAATACCTCTACTTTAAAAAAAGGAATAAAAAAAAATGCACAAGCAGAAACAGTTAAAATATGTTGCCAGCCGTTAATCAACTCAATTTTGCAGCTTATCACACAGTCCGATAAAACATCCAAATTGTGAGACGACACTTCGAAAGTCATTTTAAACAGCGACGTAAAACAGCTAGAATAACTCAGGCGACATATACAGCCAAGAGAACACTGAACTATGCACCAAATGCTCGTGTAATATTTTATCGTCTGCGCAAATTGAATCTCCCAAACGTTGTCATGGAGATGGTACATAACAATGGCAGAAAAGGGACATATTAAAAAAAAGTAAAACACCAAGGCTCGTACTCTTTTGGGCTTTTAAAAATCTATGACTTTTCATGACCTTTACGTGATCTTTCCGAGTTTTCCATGACCTATATTAAACAGTTGTTCTTAAAGCATTGCCAGAACAACCTATTATCTGAAGTTTTTTTTCCCACATTATGACAGATGCGTGCCAGTGTTTATCTTTTACTGCAATTTAAACCGGTTTTCTGACTCGTCTGTTATGTTTTAAACTTTTGATCTTTTTGCCTTTTTATTCTCATAAATTTTTCGGTACATTGCTTTTCCATGACTTTCCACGATCCAACCTTTAATTTCGTGACTTTTCAGGCCTGGAAAATGAAAGTATAAAATTCTGTGACTTTTCTGGTTTTCCATGACCCATACGAACCCTGAACACTCACCTCATCAGCGGCAAAGTGGCCACTGTCAATCATTCTCTCACCAGCCTCCATGACCTTATTAAACCCTTCTTCGCGCGCGTCCATCTCGGAGCGATATTCATCAACCCGTCCCAGCAGCACCTCAGCGTCTCCAACATCATGCACAGGCTCACCAGACGAGATGGTACGGCTCATGTCGATACACCATGACACCAGGTCCCGGATCTGAGGACGTCACAAATAGCATAAATTAAGCAGGTGAATGGGTAAAGAGCCAATCACTGTTTCCTATTTCAGTCGTCTCCCCACGTAAGGATAGTTAGAAATTATTGCTCGAAGTTCAAAAACGACCTGAGAGCTTATTTACACAGCTTTTGATACGAAGTGGAAAGAGCACACTGCCCTTATTACAAGCCAAACTTTGTATTCCAATTCTTTTAGAAAGGAAACAGAAGTCTCCGCGCGTACTACGGAGTCTGTAAACACTAACAGATTACTGTCATTAAGCCCTGGCCAGACGGACTCCCAAGTAGTTGCAAGTTGAACTTGCGTAGGGAATTGACTTTCGTTGAGTGACCTAAAGTACACGCAAGACATACAAAACCCCATTATAAGGCTATGGGCTTTCCTGCGCGATCAACATGAATGAACGAATGGAAGTCACCCAACTTGCGTCCCCTTCATGCAAATTTGATCTCGGCTAAAGTGAGCGCAAGTGGTTGGAAGTCAGTGCACGGAAGACCTGGTCAGACCTGGCCAAACGGAGTCGTAAGTACATCCAAGTTGTCAACGTGCTTCTACTTGCCAGTCCATTTGGCCAGGGCTTTACGCGTCAAAATGCATTTGCAAGGGAGAGAGAGGGAAAAACAGCGAACCAAGCACTATGTTCTAACCTCGTTGTTGAGTTTGTGGAACTCACTGGCATCATTTAACTTGCATTTCTTTCTGGATGTCTTCCTTTTAAGTTCTTCCACAAACCCATAACAAACTCCTCATGCTTGTTGATGGTCTCTGCAGTGTGACCTAACAAAACATACCATAACCCGGATTGAATTTTATGCTCAAAATACCTCGGGTCTAATCTCGACCCTTGTCTCCCACGGACAAGCGTCATAGAGGGAGATCTGCGTACGGGATTACCTCGGGTGCATTCTACACTGATTGGTTCGGTGTGATTTCAATTTGTGGGAAGGCCAAGAATTTCAACTCTTAAATGTCATAGAACAACGGCACACAACAAGAATCTAAATTTTTTCTCCTGTAGGTAACTACTTCTGTTGCATCTCTGTTAACTCCATTATTGTTTACCGCAATTCACCCCTTAATGCCTCTTTTAGCACCATAATTGCATGCCATTCTTGGGTCTTAAATTGTATGCCTCTTTTGGTTACTTCACTGTGTTCCTGACTTGTTTTGGTCCCTTTATTGCATGCCTCTGGTGGACCTACATCCATTGTAACTGAGGACCTGTAACTTTTTATTGTTTGATCCCATAGCGTGAACGTCTTTGTTCCTATCAAATACGCCCTTTTAAAAAAAAATAGCAAAGTACTACCTTGATAAGCGGCTTGTAATTTTGCTGATTCGGCATTCAATGTCTCAACTTGTTGTTGAACCACAAGCAACTCCCTCTCGTGCCCCTCGTGTTTTCGCTGAAGGCCCTGGACACTAGCCATGTCTCGACCCAGGTCCTCCATGGAGAGAGACGCGTCCTTTTCCTGGAGGCGAGTGATAAGCTCGTTCAAATCTCTGTTGAATCCATGTATCTCGGCTGCGCTGGCAAGTCGCTTGGTGCGAATCTTGATTTGATCCTGCAGTTGAGCCCACATGGATCTGAAAAAAATAATTACTACTTATTAACCAACAGTGAGGTCTTTACGGGTAAGTGTCGAACCAAGACCTTGCCGTATTGACCGAGCGATGGACATTGACTGATAAGTGTGGTGTACACACAGACAACAGAAGCAAGAGAAGATGTACACGTGAACTTGTGCAAACAAACGCAAACAAGCGGACGAAATGAGAACAATAGTTCGTGACGTCTTAGAAATTCTGCGCCAGCCCCGACGCTCAATCGAGACGGTGGATTTGAACCTCTGACCCAAAACGGGGATGTTTTGGCACGTTAATTGGTTCACCCAAGTTCACGTGACAAATAGAGTCTCGCCATTTTCCCTTGAGAAAGACGCTGTGACAGCGTCGAAAGCTTGCGATCGCTACAAATTGCCTCTGCTTCGATATTTCATTATGTCTACTACAAACTACGCAAAACAATATCTTTACTCGAGTTTTTTTTCTTCTTTGCTGTGCTTGTGTGAGCTGTGAGCCACACTAAGTTTACAAGTGGCGAAGGATTGTATTCATATATTATAAAACAAAACCAATTACAAATGACAAACACCTAAGAATATCTTGTTGTTCTTGATGATGACAGTGTCTGTGTGTCCCTCAGCCACAAGACGTTTGGCAAAGTTGTCCACCTCGCTAAAACGATCAGCTTTTGCCATCACGCTGCGTTTGAAATCCTCGAATTTGCCTTGAATCGTCTGCAAACAAACATTTGATCAAAAAGAGGAAAAACAAGCAAATCATGTCTAAACTATTGCAGCCCTTCAGTTTAGTTCTTACCGAATCTTGCAGAAACTTGATTCAGTTGCTAAAATAGCACCAGCGAGGCTCAATTTGACTCATAATCTGGTTGAATACATTAAGGTTATTCCTCACAATTGCACTGCGCATCCTTTCTGCGCATAATTTATGGCGTCATTTAGCGCGCCCGCGTGCACGCGCACATTGAAAATATGGCGGATTTGCCTTGATTTTGAGCGCTGTAAGTTGGAAAATGGTTATAGCTCACCAACGAGCACGGGCACCCCAACTTTTTTTTCAGTCATTGTAATCAACTTATCATAAACTTTGCTTGAGGAAAGACTGATCTGATTCCTATTGCTGAAAATTGAATAAATAACGAAAATAGCAGGTAAACTGTGGTCTTTTCTGTTTTGCCGTATGGTAACCATGTCAAGTATTTGGTTGAAATTTTATTCAAGAATTCAGCTTTCTGTCTAAATCAAACTTAAAAAGGTTTATTTGTGTCCGATACAATGCATTGACTCCAGTTTAATGCGTGTTCTCATGTGTTTCGGTCACAAAAATTTACAAATATTTATTTGAATGCGTTCTTGTAATAAGCATTAAATAATGCCAAAATGGGTCATTTTCATTGTCCCAGTGCTCCTTAATGAGTATGGGCACCCCCCTTTTTTATTTCAAAATTGAAGTTCTCATATGATAAATATTCAGTGGGCAAAGTTTGAACGAAAATCTATTGTCAGTTTCATTTCAGGGGAATTACCTTAAACAAGCCAAAGACGCAGATAAAATCACCTTGAATGAAAAGAGCTACGTCACGGCTTGCACATGTTGAAAAGCTGAGCCTACATTTTTTTCAATTCGTTTTTTGTAATCCGTGTTAATCTTCTCCATCCTTAACCATCCTTGTTCCTTTAAGATTTATTATTATCTCTTTGATGTTTTTCTATCTTAGTAAAATATCATTATCAAGTTTCCCTCAATTTAAAGCTTACTTTGCACATGGTCAAAATAACTCAAAATACCATGACTGGTCTCATTTAATAACAAAAACCATAACACACTACACACCTCCAAATGCTCGAAATCTTTCCCATAGTCCTCTGCGGCAGCCACGTGCAGCTGTTCATTGATCCACTCAGCGGTTTCATTCACTTCACGCAGATACTGATGAAGTTTTTTAGACTCTTCCAGTCTGTGAAGCCGCGTGTTGGTCAGCGTCTGCAGCCCTGAGAACTGCTCTTCAATGTCACGCTGGAAAGATGGAAAACAAAAGTTAGATCTTGATATAGCCTGCAGAACAGGCGTGATTTTTTGCGTATTTCTGGCGAACAGAGGCGAAAGCGAAGCGAGCGCGAAGCGCGAGTTGCGTGCGAGGGGAGGAGCGCTAAAAAATCCCGCCTGTCCCCATACCATTGTTCAAGCTCTTCCGCCCCAGACACACCCTAAATTACCAGCCAATCACAGTGTTAGAAAAACAATGGTGATCACGGCGCGTTGTGGGCCAAATTTCCAAGGTCTTGTTCTCATCCCTAAAACGGAGAAATTACTTCTTTGGGACTTAAAATAGAAAGGAAAAACACAAATCAATGTTTAAGTGCCCTCAGAATGGAATATTAGGCAGTGCAGAGTCCTCTCAAACCTTTCTGGTGAAGAATTTTTCCTTCAACAGCCTCGAATAACACTACTATCTGTGTGCTTTGAAAACGGATCGAGGATTTAAAGCAGGTTCCTGGACTTAAGAAAACCAAAATGGTAATGTACAGTATTACTACAACGTTGAATTTAACTTTCGGAACGACTGGTAAGGCCACGGCCGATAAAATGACTGGCCAAGTTGTCGGTAAACTCAAGCTTTCGCTTTAGCGTGAAGAATGAATTTCATGCTGTCATGCGAAGTACGTCTGCGAAAGTTTGAACATTTTTAACTTTTAGATAGGTTTTTCTCCTCATG
>JAHPZR010015512.1:0-7500 GCA_019787425.1 Platygyra sinensis | reverse complement strand
TTAGCTAAGAATTTAATTCTCTCTCGTCAGCAAAGCTGAGAATAAAAGCATGATAGATTCTACCTAAACCAATCGAGGTTAAAAGAGCCCGATTTCGAAAATCGGAGAACGTTTTCATAGAAAGCTAGAGAACCTTATTACAATTTCAAAACATTTGTGGTTGTCAGCGTTTCCGAATCACGGACAGTTAAACAAGCGCTCAAAGCAGTTTAAAAAAACATGGCCGCTCGTGAAAAAAAAACCATCTTCATGATAAACGTTTCGAATAAACTGAAAATCTCGGAGATAGACTTTCGCAGCAAAGCGATTACAAGAACGATAGCGCTTTCGTTAAAATTGGCGCTTTTATTTTGAACAGTTAATAGATTTCTCATAAACCAATCAAAGTTCACTATTAACGGGCAAGTTTAGGCAACCTTATTGTTTTCATTGTACTAGAGCGACGCTTATTAGTAAACCTATACCGAATCAGTATGGAGGAAGGCACTTTATTAATATGCAGGAACGCATTTTACCTAGACAGTTTGAATATTAATGACTTAACTCTACCTAACTCTACCTGGCTCTACCTAGATCCGGCTAATTCTGCTGACCTACTACTACTACTCTCAGTTGTAGAATATTCTATGTAAGTGTGGTTGAATTCTGAGTTTGGAACACGCAAGGGAAATATTGGAGGTTAAAATATTAAGGGTACCACTGCAAAACACACCCAAGAGAAATGACTTTTCGTTTAATTAGTGGAAGATTTCAATAATTGGGATTTCAATGTACTCAAATGACCACTTCTCCAAGACACCAAGGAATCCAGCAGCAGTATTTATCCCTTGACCAGTCTGGACATGTTCCTTTACATATCTTTTCATTTCTCTTAATAGGAAGTAACCTTATTACTGCTGCTAATTTCTGCTTAAATGGCAAATTTGCTGTGGTCGGCACTTATGATGGACGATGCATCTTCTATGAAACGGAGGTGAGATGAGTGTGACTTTTCTTATACATTTCAAATACAGTCTGTGCTTCCTTTGGTCAAAGGGACTAGAAATCCTGGGCCGCACAAGATCGACAATTGGCATGTGGACTCATTTGGCTTAAAACTCTCATGGTAGCCTAATGTTCAAAAGTGTGTCAGCTTCTGGATTGAGTGGTTCAATCCGTGGCCTTTGTGTTCATAACACAAGTGCTAGTGGGGCCGAGCAAACAACTGAAACAAATAATTCAAATTGAACATAACTTTGTTAAGAATCCCAACTGGCGGGAGGCAAATTAGTTGGCTATTTTCAAGCGTGGCCAAGAATTTGAACTCGGGGCTAACGAGAAACAAATCCAGGTAGTAGTTTTGATTGGAACCTTGGACCGCCGGATTGCGAGTCCGACATGCTGACACCCGGCCACGCTGCATTCTCCTGATTTTTGGGCAGCATGGCAGAAATCTAACGTTGGTACTCTCTGTGGTTCTTATTCCTTTATGTCAGCAAGCCATAATCACATGTGAGGGAGTCCATGTGTTTTCGTTCTTTTTTGTTTCTTCAGCGACTCAAGTATCATACGCAGTGGCAAGTACGGGCTGGAAGGAACAAGAAGGCTCGTGGACGCAAAATCAGTGGGATTGAACCCATGCCTGGAGAGGATAAGGTCACTGGATGATAATTCAACTCAAGTTTCTTTTCATTTCCAGTAATAGATGTTTTAGGTCTCTACTTTCTTTGTAAGATTTTTCCTTGAAATCATCTTGCCGTTGTGTTTTTTTTCTGTTTCTTGTTTAGGTTCTGATCACGTCAAATGACTCTCGAATACGACTTTATGATTTAAAGGACAATTCTCTAAACTGCAAGTATAAAGGCTGTGTGAATTGCAGCAGTCAAATCAAAGCGAGCTTCAGGTGAGTAACAACAACACTTCTCATCTTTTATTAGCAGTAATTGAAAAATTGTTTCAAGGGAAATTTGATAATAGGATGTTGGTTAAAGAACCAGATAACAAGACTAAAGCAAAGTATTTGACCTGTTGATTTAAGGTCAAGGTTGCGAGAATTAAAAAAGTAGTTTAATACACCATTTTACACCATCTTACCATCACACGGGATGTATAGCGTTCAGTAGATAGAAAGTTTACATACTAAGTCATGTTTTTTTTTACAGTCATGATGGTCAATATGTTATCTGTGGTTCAGAGGATCATTTTGTTTACATTTGGAGAACTCAACACGGGTTTCCTTCCTCAAGGAGAGATAAAAACGAGTTTTATGAGAGCTTCTCAGGTGAGACAAGTAATTAAAGAAACGACTAAATCTCTAACGGTTTGTGTCTAAAAAGAGAGCAAACATACTACACCTGACCAGTCAGAAAAAAGATAAATAAACTTGCAGTAATGAATTGATCAGTCACAGAAAAAAAAACAAATAAACTCACAGGAATGAATTGATCAGTCACAGAATTAACAAATAAAGTCGCAGTAATGAAATACGGGGTTCGTACGGGTCCTGGAAAACCTGGAAAGTCCTGGAAAAAGGTCACTGGTCCTGGAAAGTTCTGGAAATCTGTTCAACTCAACTGAACGCTCGAAGCGTCAGCTTTCAAATCTCTTTACGTTGGCCAATTCACATTATCAATCCAGTTGATAAAACCAAATTATCTTGTAAAAAGTATGAAGTAAATGGAGGGCAGTAAGGAGAATTAACATAGAGATCTTGAGAGTGTAGGGGTTAATGTGAAATTTAGAGCCCTTGAAAAATCAATCTGAGTCCTGGAAATTTGTTTCTTAGAAAGGGTACGAACCCTGAAATGATCAGTCACAGGACTGAAAGCAAATAAACTTGCACCAATGAATTGATCAGTCCCAGAAAATGAACTCACAGTAATGAAATGATGAGAGTAATTGATGAGGGAAATGTACAGTCGCTACTGAGCTCTGGGGGACGTGTTAACAGTTCCACTCGAGGGAAGTCAAGATCGGGAAAGCATGTTAAGGGTTGTAAGCGTAGAAAAACATGTTAACTTTTGCTACTGTGCTCGAAATGCTATTGTTGATCGTCAGTTTTGCTCCTGAATGGTTGGCAAAGAAGCGGAACCAGTATCTTCCCCGTGGCCCCGACTTTTTTGAGGAAGTAAACGCATATTTATTATTTTCGACAGTCAATCAAAACCCAATCTATCGTCTCCGTAAGGTGAATGAGCCACCGTTCTTCTGAGATTCCAAGTTTTAGTTCTTAGTTTAAGGCACCAAATGACATTTAACTTGCTAAATCAATTCACACTCTTACTCTCTTCTTTGTCAAGCCCACGCGGTTGTGGTAACTGCAGCAATGTTCGCCCCAGTCCCCTGGTTAATTGTTCCACCCGACTCAAGCTGTCAGCCGTTCACCACAGAGGTTCTGGTTACCGCTGACTGGAGTGGCGCCATCAAGTTATTTGTGAACAGATGACACGAGTGTGTCTGTAATTGACATCACCATGGAAACTCACAGGAGGCTTGGCTATAGTCACTCGCTTCGTTCGTGATTTCCAGTTCGCATCGATTCCGCCGTTCAAGTTCGCGCGCCGCAGTCCTAGGGCCGGCCTCTTTTACCCTTTGTCTCCCCCGGCCGCGCGTCCTATTCCACCGTCCTTTCCTTTTCCCCTCTAATTCTTACGTTTCCTCCCCTCTCCCTCCCCTCCCCCCTCTCTCTCTTTCTTCCCTCCTCCCTTTCGCCCCTCTCCCCCTCTTATCCCTCTCCTCTCCCTCCCTTCTCTTTATCTCCCGCCTTATCTCTCCCTCACACCTCTGCTCCTCCTCCTCCTTTCTCCCTAGAGACTCCGTCCCTGTATTCCGTCTCCTCCGTGCGACACCTCCTTCACCCTCCCCTCTCCTCTCTCGACGCCTCTCTGATACTGTTCTCTCTCCCCCCCCCGTAAAACGCTGTCGGTGTTCATCCGTTTCCCAGGCCCTCCCTTGTGTTCCCACTAAATCTCTGCCCTTCCAGTCTCAATCACCACTGCCCTCCATGCCAGCTCGATCACTGCGTGACGTATGTCTCTCCTGCCCTCCTTCCTTCGAGGCCGCACCGGCTCGTCTGTGTGTGACTCGCGAATCTGTGTCACCTTATGACCGCCTCACTCGGCTCCCCGATGTTGTATTCGTCACGAGGGTTCAATCCGGCGACGACTCTCCACCCCCGTCCGTCTAGCTCTCCCTAGAGCTCGTCTCCCTGTATCCGACCCTCAGTCTCACGCTCGTCCCGAACCAGCATTGATCTGACTCGATCCATCTCGGTCTATATATCTAGATGCCTCAGGTATAGTCGACTCTGATAACATCAACCGCCTCCACTTTCTCCTAAGATCACTACAAACATCACATCTCAGGAAGGGTATATCGTATGAAGTCCCTCCGCGAAGAAGATACGAAATACGAACAGATTGTATCACTTGGAAAGAGAGACAACGCCAGAGGAAAGAGCAAGCCCCGGCAATAATGACACAGCCACCCCGAGAGAAAGAAAAGAGCAAAGAGAAAAAGCCAGAGGAATTAACCCCAACGGCTGCAACCGGAGAGAGCGATCCTACACTAGGATCACAAAGAAAAACAGAACAACCCAGGCCTACTATACAGCCACTACAAGACCACTGAGCGGACAACGAACCACTCCAAACACACCTGAGTACCAGCTAAAGTGGCACAAAACTATAACCTCCTTTCAAAAAGACAGGTGCCACAGAAGGAGTATGTCTACTAGTAGAAGACTCTATTTAAGGTTAATTGAAGCAGGGCAGCTTCTTCGCTTGAAATGTTTTTGAACGATTAAAATGAACTGGGAGGGCCTGCTGTAGGCTAAAGAATTAAAAGTTATAAAAACAGACCATTTGAGTAGTTATTAGTTATATAACAGTCGGCGTGCAAAAACTTTACCACCAAAAATTTGAATTATTTTAACCGCAATTGAAATTGAGCATTCTCGTCGGGTATGACATCGATGCGATACGGCGAAATCCAAGCAGAAACGGCGAGTTTCGGTTTTACATGGATCGCTTAGCCACATCAAAAGGTCAAGGAAGCGGGAAAACTGGACAAGTGCACCTGGAGAGCTGGATCTTGATTGATTGGCAGGGATGTGGAAAACCAAAAACAAAACGGCTATTTGTGGGCAGCAGGGGCCTGTCTACTGATGCGATTCAGCGCGCGCACAAGGATTGTAAAAAACAAACGTGCCGTGATACAGCGATCACTTTTTTACGATAACTGCAGAAATCTCGCGCGCCTCATGTGTTAATTTTTATGTCAATAATCGGACGACACATGAAATTATAGAGCGGACAATTGACAATTTGTTATCGTAAAAAACAAATTGATGTCAGTTTTAATGCGTCGTCCTGTTATATTGGCAATGAATTTCGTCATAAACATTGTCAAAGTAGTCTGCGGCATCCACAGCTACTTGACAATGTTATGGACGAAATTCATGATCCAATAAAATGACAGACGCATGAAAAAAAGGACGTCACTAATTTGTTAATTTCGAGTGCGAATGCCCGCTCTAATCTTGCTATTTTTTTCGTAATGAGCGCAGTGTGTTGAGCGTTAGTATTTTAAACAAAGTATGTTAGAAAAGGAAGCGAGGCAAGAACCAGAGCAATTCTCGGAAAGAGCCCAGTTAGATGCAGGCGATGCGCAGTCGCTCGAAAAATGGGGACTGACTGCTTTAGCAGAAACTTGCCGATACTAACGATCCAGTCGTTAGAATTCAAGAAATTTGGCAAAAAATAGTTCATCAACCACGTGTAATGAACCTACACGAAAATCTGAATTTGACAGGAATTGGAATAATACAGAAAATCGATTTACGGGAATTACGAAAATCGCCTATGTCGCAAAAAATTTATTGAAAACAGTGTTAACAGAGGGAATTTGTAGGTCGTATTCATAGGGGCAAACGAAAAAACTAACGACGAGATTTTTTAAATAAAGAAAAAACATTTACAGCCTTATTTTACCGAGCCATTGCCATGGCAACTGCACACACCCGAACCAAATGCGAGAATTAATACGGCGCAACCAAATCATATAATAAATTACAAGTAATGGTGAACTACGCATAAGTACTTAGAAACTGTGTTCGGATACCTAAGATTACTAAAAACATTTACTTTACATGCATCTGTTCTTAACGCAGCACACCTCATAGAAAATCTCGAGCCATAATCTAATTGTAATAAGGTTACTTACAATGTTTAAAAATCATCACTAATTATGATGTATTACATTGGTATAAGACGTCAGATATGTTATGTCATTTTCTGATTACTTTAGATAATTTCTTTCTAAGACAGAACGGCACCAAAATGTATTAAAAAGGAAGGCAAAAAGTGAATAAAGGATGCGTCAGGACCGATTACACGGACCAAAAACTCGGCCCAATTTGTTCTAAGATGTGAGTCGGTGATGTAGGTTCAACCGGAAGCACGTGGGACGATCCTTCGTTGCAGTCATTTGTTTTCACTTCTAGGTCGATGTTCCACGCTCCCTTTTGAACTATATAGTATACCTGAAATAGGAAGTAAAATCTGTTAATCGGAATGTTACCATAGCGACCTTAAAGGGGCTCAGTCACGGCATCTTGAGGTTATTGGAGCTATCGAAAACAATACACCGTTATAAATTGGTGAAGGAAACTGAAAATAAACTACTTCGTGAAGATAGAAAAACATCACCAAGAGGACGATAATAAACCATAAAGGAAACAAGGAGTAAGGGCGGGGGTACACCTGAATTTAAGTGACATTTTGTACGTTTTAACAGGAGAGGTGTAAAAGGAAAGAAAAAACGGGTTATGGAACACCACCACAGACAGTTGCCGACGCCCGCCTCCCCCCCCACAATGGCACACCAGGTTAGGGGGGCAAACGGTTTCGGAGTGTATCTACCAATTTGTAACTTCACACTCTAGATTTTAAACCAACACCCATAATCTTCAAAATTTTCCTAATTCCATAAATTTTACTAATCCCTTGCGAAAAACTATTTATCTTCCAAATCATTACCCTAAAAATCCCCCAAAAAAGTTTACAAAACGACCCCAAAACATAGATCATGTTAAATGAGCACAGAGATTCGTGATTGCTTGAAACGTAAACGAATATATTTGCATTAAAAACATAATACCCCAGCCAAAAGCGGTTTCAGGTGGACCCCCGTTAAGGGTGAAGGATGGATTCGACCACGGATTGCAAACAACGATTGAAAGTTTAGCTAAACTTTTCAAACCGTTCAACCGTGACTAGCCCCGTGAAGGATTTCGCGCCCATCATGATACTGCGCATTCTCTAGTGCGCACGCTAATTGCTACGCTGCCTGCCCACGTCATTTTCAAGCTGCGCGCACCGCGTAGAAACTCAACAAAAATATAGAGCTAATGGCCTTTCAGTAACTTTGGTGTGCTTGAAATTGGTGGATGCTCGGTGACCCCACTTTCTATTTGCGGCAGTCTTCCTTTTCTGATTCTTTCCATATACTAAAAACCAAAAA
>JAHPZR010015510.1:7500-12500 GCA_019787425.1 Platygyra sinensis | reverse complement strand
AAGTGAAGTAGATGTGTCGAGATCAATATACAAAGCAAATGCATGCTTTTGAACGATCCAAAGCATCGTCAGTGGCTAAAATCGAGTCAGATATTGCGATGGCCGATAAGCCAAGAATGGTGAAAAAAATGAACGAGTAGGCCGGAAGTCTGAGAAGCACGACTGCTGACCGGATGTAACAAAATGTAATGGCAAACAGCACCGGATGCAAGTGTAATGATACTCTTGTAAATGCCGGATTTGTTTTTACGATAGCCTGCGAACGCAGACGTATTCCGGCTGTCACTGATTCCACAGCCGGAAATACGTCTGCGTTCGCAGGCTATTTTTACGATGGCAATGATGAAGAAAGCCAAACCAAAAAAAGACGGAAATCAAAAAGCTATAAAGAAAAATTAAACGTTGAGCAATCTCATACCCTGGGAAACTGGGAACAAGGTTGAAATGTTTAGGTGCAAAACGTTGAACTTTATCTTTCGTTGAATGGGTACAAGTGCAATCTGCAGTTTCGGCACGCACAGAATGAATTTCCTCTTTTTGTCCATACCTGTCTCGGCAGACAGAGTTCGAACGTTCAAGAGTTCTTAGAAAAAACTAACTTCCTTTTTCTCATTCAAGCCTATACAAGTCATTTGTTGTTAACGAAAGCCTGAACATATTTTAACACCTGTCAGTACTCTTGAATTAACTGTAGTTAAACCAAGAGATGATAAATTATATCCTCCCTTATATAAGCTTCAATCGGCGACATAATTAGTTGATACATTGTCTTTCCATAGTACTTTTAGTGCACCACTCTTTTTATCGCGAAAAAATTGTGGAAAAGACCCCGCTCCCTCATTCAATGTTGCTTGTTTGTTCAGCAAGATCACAGCAATTCGGGCACAACATTGTTTGGGGGGGGGGGGGACTCAACGGGCAAGCTAGGAGGGCAAAAAGGAATCACAGTGACGAAATAGGGGATTAAAAAGGTGAATGTGTCAACAATTTTGTTGCTAATTGTTGATTCAGTGTAGTAAAGCCAGTGGATTACGGCTACCCCTCATAACCAATTACAGCTATTGCGAGGTTTACCTTCAAACTAAACAAATGAGCACCTTCTCGTATGAGTAGAGAGGAGCTTCGGGCCAAACTAACGCTGTCGAACCTAAAAAGCGTATGCCTCAAGTACGGAATCCAGAGCGTATCGAGAAACCAGAAGAAGGAGGCATACATGTATGTGAACGCTTTATTCAGTTTGATAGAGGCGAGGCCATGTAGCTTGCATAGAAGTCTCCCATAATCTGACTAGGTTTATTACTTGTTGTCTTTTCTATTTCATTTGAAGTTTTTTCCCCTACCGAGAAGGTGCTCAGTTGTTTAGTTTGAAGGTAAACCTCGCAATGGCCGTAGTTAGTTATGAGGGTAGCCGTAATCCATCGGCTTTACCACACTAAATGGGCGTTTACAAAACCTGGACCGGACCGGATCGGATCGGATTGACAAAACCCGGACCGGATCGGACCGGATTAACAAAACCTGGATCGGATTGCGTCCGATTGACAAAACCCGGACCGGATCCGAAAAAAATCGGATCGCCATAAATTTCCCGCCAAAATGGTCACGTGGAACCTCAATCGAAGATGGCGGAGAAAGAAGTATGTAGATGCTTATACGTAAGGCAGTGAAACGAGCGGGTCCGAGCAAGGAGATTCCACTTACTTACACTCGAACTTAGATTTCTACAGAAATTACACGAAACTCCCTTCTATGTAAATCAACAGCTTTTTTGCCGCATTTTTTTGTTCTGAGGCAATGGGAAAAGGTGAGTTTTTCAGGGATCAAAACAGGACATTACGAGCTGTGAATGAGTAAGATCTCGCGCTAGTTGTACGCGTAAGCTTTCGACTTATGAATAAAGTCTATGCAAGAAAGCTCTTCTCTCTGGTATTGTATTTGTCCCTTGGTGAAACATCACGTTGTTCCTTGCAATTCAGGGGAAACTCAAACTCGCAAAGTGTTATTACTATATCCAAATAATATATCCAGCTAATTTTTTGTTATGTTATGAAAAAGCTATCGATATTTAGACTGGAGTAAAGTGGAGTTCTCATGAAAGAAGAGGTGAAACACAACTTGGTCATGATAAGCGGGACATTCCTCCATTCGTGTTTTTTTTCACTCAAATTTGAGCAGATTACCACGAAAATGCTTAAGAGAAAGTTTTTAAGGTCATTCAAGCTGTAGCTACTGTCAAGCTAATAGGTGTGAAGAAAATCACAAGTTTAACACGTCTGTCAAGATAACAAATGAAAACAGCAATTGCATGGCGTTATAGGACGAAAACAAGCTTAGCACCAAAACGAAGCTACGCCTCGTGCGAGTCTAAGAAATGCCTCCCACAAGGGAGGCAAACAGCTTTTCACCTCTTACTTAAAGTTAGTCGCATCGAAGATATGTTGGAGGCTCCTCGTGCGGGTGGACTCTGCTCCCGTTAACTCTACCCCATGAGTGGGTAGGGGGGAGCTTAAATAAACATGTTAAAACACGCGTTTTAACTTGTATCCATATCAGATGACTATATCTGGCGTTAAAAACTTGATTTAAACGTCAAGAATATTCGAAATTGTCCGCCTTTAAGTGATATTCCAACAGACAAAATAGTATTCAGTAGTGGGCCAAACATATCAAAACGGCCTTTTTTTTAGTACGTTACAGGTGGGTTAAAAAGGAAGAAAAAAATTTCATTTCCGGTTCGTCGAGAGGAGATTTTTGGCCACCGGGAGTGTCGAAGGAGCGCTCGTGCCAGTCCTTCTCCGTATCACACATTGGACCAAGAGCGGACTGACCGTTTCACTCCGACCGCCCAGCCTTTTTCCGACCGTCGATTTTGAGCGCTCTATAAAACAGTGTATGGAGTCCGCCATAGCGTTTGATCAAAACGTTCGTTATGATAACGATAATCTTTAATAATTGCTCCTCAAAAGCATTTTCGGCAACTATTTACAATAATAGGTAAGTAATTTACCATAATGTTTTAAAAATAAATTTAAAAAAACTATGTACAGTGTGGAAGGCCACAAGTGTGTTTCTTACGGCATTTTTATGTATAGTTTTCAAAAACATAAAGTATGTAAACTTACCTCGTCTGTTTTCTGTAGCTTTTTTTATGCCTGTCTACGCGAAACCACTATACCTTTAGTGTCGTGAGCTTGGGGCGCCTGTGGAGTATGTTATACGAAAAAGAACCATTACAACTTTGCTTCCCTGAGCTTCGAAAAAAGGCCGTCATATTTCTAGGCCAAAACTTGATCATGAAATGTTAAGTGACTACTTTGACAGAAATTTATAGTGATCCGATTTTTTTTGGATCCAGTCCGAGTTTTGTCAATCGGACGCAATCCGATCCAGGTTTTGTTAATCCGGTCCGATCCGGTCCGGGTTTTGTCAATCCGATCCGATCCGATCCGGTCCAGGTTTTGTCAACGCCCACACTAAATCAA
Source organism: Platygyra sinensis (assembly GCA_019787425.1). Lineage (NCBI taxonomy): Eukaryota > Metazoa > Cnidaria > Anthozoa > Scleractinia > Merulinidae > Platygyra > Platygyra sinensis. The sequence goes on along the minus strand of JAHPZR010015510.1, from coordinate 9,018 downwards.
GTTTATCTAAGGCACGATACAATTTATCATCTCTTAGTTTAGCTACAGTAAATTCAAGAGTACTGACAGGTGTTAAAATATGTTCAAGTTTTCGTTAACAGCAAATGACGTATACGCTTGAATAAGAAAAAAGAAGTTAGTTTTTCCAAGAACTCTTGAAGTCCTTGAACGTTCGAACCCTTGTCTGTCGAAGCAGGTATGCACAAAAAAAGGAAATTCATTCTGTGCGTGCCAAGAGTGCAGATTGCACTTGTACCCATTCAACGAAAAATAAAGCTGTAATTGGTTATGAGGGGTAGCCGTAATCCACTGGCTTTACTACACTGAATCAACAATTAGCGACCAAATTGTTGACACATTCACCTTTTTAATCCCCTATTTCGTCACTGTGATTCCTTTTTGCCCTCCTAGCTTGCCCGTTGAGTCCCCCTCCACCCCCCCCCCCCCCCCACAAAACAATGTTGTGCCGGAATTGCTGTGATCTTGCTGAACAAACAAGCAACATTGAATGAGGGAGCGGGGTCTTTTCCACAATTTTTTCGCGATAAAAAGAGTGGTGCACTAAAAGTAATATGGAAAGACAATGTATCAACTAATTATGTCGCCGATTGAAGCTTATGTAAGGGAGGATATAATTTATCATCTCTTGGTTTAACTACAGTTAATTCAAGAGTACTGACAGGTGTTAAAATATGTTCAGGCTTTCGTTAACAACAAATGACGTGTATAGGCTTGAATGAGAAAAAGGAAGTTAGTTTTTCTAAGAACTCTTGAACGTTCGAACTCTGTCTGCCGAGACAGGTATGGACAAAAAGAGGAAATTCATTCTGTGCGTGCCGAAACTGCAGATTGCACTTGTACCCATTCAACGAAAGATAAAGTTCAACGTTTTGCACCTAAACATTTCAACCTTGTTCCCAGTTTCCCAGGGTATGAGATTGCTCAACGTTTAATTTTTCTTTATAGCTTTTTGATTTCCGTCTTTTTTTGGTTTGGCTTTCTTCATCATTGCCATCGTAAAAATAGCCTGCGAACGCAGACGTATTTCCGGCTGTGGAATCAGTGACAGCCGGAATACGTCTGCGTTCGCAGGCTATCGTAAAAACAAATCCGGCATTTACAAGAGTATCATTACACTTGCATCCGGTGCTGTTTGCCATTACATTTTGTTACATCCGGTCAGCAGTCGTGCTTCTCAGACTTCCGGCCTACTCGTTCATTTTTTTCACCATTCTTGGCTTATCGGCCATCGCAATATCTGACTCGATTTTAGCCACTGACGATGCTTTGGATCGTTCAAAAGCATGCATTTGCTTTGTATATTGATCTCGACACATCTACTTCACTTCCAGGTTGGATAATATTGATGAATTTAGATGCTCGACGGCAGAAATCGCAAGTATTACGACCATGTTTTGAACTTGTCAACTATTCTTTGTCAAGTGTAGGCGGGCTACTTGTATCATCATCTGTGGTCTGAAACACGGCAAACTGGATATTCGATTGGAGTAACCGTTA
>JAHPZR010015510.1:0-2500 GCA_019787425.1 Platygyra sinensis | reverse complement strand
GTTGGTGAAAGCAAAGGAGATACTGAAAATTTGCAAAGGGAAAGCAATACAGTATGTAAAATCAGGAGCCATAATCGGGGACGGAGACCATAAGCGCGCGCCATTTCTAGTATTGGGGTTGGCGCTATGATATGGGACCAGTTTTCTATTTTTAGAACAAATATTGCGCCATCGCCTGCGGCACACGCGCGTACATTGCTGCGAGGATTTTCGCGGATGTCGCGCAGGGTAAATGGCGTCCGAAATCGTTTATGCTTTTGGATCCTTTTGGCCCATCACTCAACGCCTTCATGGCTGTTGGAATTTTGATTAAGTATTTCCGCCGTAAGTTGCTCCAGTCTGAGTGAAGACGGTGCCTAATTTAGGTATGTCCCGCTTTTTATCTCTGACCAAGTTGAGTTCCGCTGCTCCTTTTACGACAACTTCACATTACTCCAATCTAAATTTCACATATGAAGAAGATTAACAGCTTTTCCATAACACAGAAGAAAAAGAACTAGTTGGATATAGCGGCGTTTAAGCCCAATAAGTGACAATAGGTTTATGTCCGTAGATGCTGCTTAGTTTTGTTTGTGTAAATCCAATAAATTGTCAGTTGTCGATGAGTAAGAGCGCCCGCCGATGCGTGTTTTGCGCAGCTAGTAAAACATGACAAATTGGACTTGGAACTCATATATCGAACGATATCGAACTCATATAATATCTCTAATGTTTAAGGTTGATTAATGTTTGAGAACATATTAAAAGCTTGGCTGAAAATATGTGAAAACAGCAGAAATAATCAGAAAAGTTACGATGACCCTTGTAACCAAAACTCGAATAAAGATTTCGATTGAGTTAAAACTCCTTGTCTATTTTATTTTCGCAGCGTAAAGTTTCACTATGTGAAAGAAACACACATGATGTTAGTAGTCTTTTGGCGAACGTTAATGAAAATTGTTGTAGTATCTCAGCACAAAAGACGACGAAACAAAAGTCATTCACTCAGACTGGAGCAACTTACGGCGGAAATACTTAATCAAAATTCCAACAGCCATGAAGGCCCAGTCATTTGCATCTCATTGAATAAGAATAGCAACTATTGTTATATACCTCGTTCTTCAAAGCACACCGACACATGTAAATGGCTGGGCCGGGTATTCGCTCCCAAATCTTTATCACGGTTTTGCTTGACAATCTGAAAACACCGACTTGGACTCGAAAGTGCACGCGCTGCACTATGCAAATGAACTACTCGTACGCGTCAGACTTTGCAAACTAGCCAAACGAGCAGAAACAACAAGAAACTATCAAAAACAGGTTTTGGTTATGATTAAGCATTGTTTGGCCCCGGGGGGGGGGGGGGGGTACTCCCTTATTTGGGCTATACGGAGACGTGCCGCTGGATAGGGTATGGTTTTTTGGCCTCCCTGTCCTAAACAGGGTATACAATTCGACTTGCTTCTGTCCTAAACAGGTTAGAACCTGTCCTAAACAGGGTATATTTTTTCGAGCCGAGAGACTTTAACCCAGACTGCGAGCAGTCTCTGTCTTTCTTAGCCTGCGGCGCGGAGCCTGCAAGAAGTTGAAAGAGCATGCGATCGAGCGGCAGAAAAGCGACGCATTTTTTTTCCTGATTTGTGCAATATCAACTGAGTAAACCGACAAATGGTAGGTATAGTTTCTTTGTCTTGGATAACGTGATGAAAGAAAGATGTTACTGTGTCGCGCAGACGTGAGGGATCCTGCTGGTATATATATTGTTTAGGGATATTTTTCTCTGTAAAAGTTCTATTGGTGCTTTAATCAAAATAAAATTAACCTCAAAAATAAGTTCCTCTTATTCATTATACAAAAATTGAAGAAATCATTCCTCTTGATTTGCTATTTAAAAAATCGCCCTTCCAAAGATGCAATGACGACATTTTGCCACGCTATTTTAGAGCTTAATGCTTGACGGCTTTTTGTTTAGTTCAAGTGTAGATATAGAGACGCAACAACGTGGTTTTAGACGCTTCGAGCATGCTTTCTTCAGTTCGAATGACTTATTAAACAGTGTAAATTCCTGTAAAGCCAGCGAGTGTGTATTTTGTCACTTGTCCTAAACAGGGTCTTAAAATGGAGGTTGTAGTACTACACAGGGTAGGGTTTTTAGCGTATTTTTGTCCTAAACAGGGTCAGGATTTCAAACCCTCGGCGGCACCCCTGTACCCAAACATTGGTCAAGTACCCCCCCCCGGGCTTATTCCCTGCCATTGCTGTGAAAAATCGGCAAGAGGATCACGCAACTCTCACAATTTCATCACACAATGTGACAACATCCACGCGAGAGGCCAAGACACGTGCGTGGATCAGCGCGGATATATGACGTCAGGATGGCGCAATTTGTTCTAAAAATAGAAAAATTGTCCCATATCATGGGTCCACGCGCATCCCAAGACTTACGGTCTCCGTCCCCGATTATGGCTCCTGGTAAAATTAAACAAAGCTTTCTTACATCCATTTCCCAGAATGAATAGTC
>JAHPZR010015509.1:37500-67455 GCA_019787425.1 Platygyra sinensis | reverse complement strand
CGGGCCAGGTGAGAGCGTGGGAGGGGTGGGTAAGGTTACACGTTTATGGCAAACGTCTTTTTCCAAATACATTTCTAGGTTCAAAAGGAGAATATTTTCTACCAAACAGAAAAGTCATGATCACACTTATGAAGGCGATACATTAAGAGTTCTAGTTTGTTTTTGTTGTTGTTCTGTCCGCAGGGATACAACTTAACGCCTCTCGTTGGTTGGTCAAAAATCGGAAGATTAAGTTGCTGGGAATAGACACAGCATCCATCGATTACGGTCAGTCAAAATTCTATGAAATGCATCAAATTCTCTACAAAGAGAACATCCCTGGACTGGAAAGTGTGGCCAACATGGACAAGCTGCCTGCAAAGGGGTTCACATTGTACGCTTCACCGATGTTTATTACTGGTGGAAGTGGTGGGCCGTGCAGAATATTCGCCCGCTTGGATGAAAACGACGATAAAGATTACATAAAGAGTGGTGGTATAAGGTTCCAGGGCGAGTTTACGTATATAGGAATAACTTTGCCCCTATTTCTGGGATTTCTAAATTTTTTTAAACTTTTAGGTATTTACGTATCACAGCTTTGCGCGGAGACTGTTTAGACTGACGGTTTACAAACCGCTGTTTTTACACACTAAAAAGAAATAAATGTAAATGAATACAAAGAACAGTCGCAGGCCCTCCATATCGGAGGTTGCGAAAAGGAAGAAATTTACTAACGCTCTGAAAACTCGACGCCGAGAACGACGCCAAGTGGGAAATAAATTTATGTTTCACCTCCAATTGTCGCAATTTTTAAGACCTGTTTAGTAGAGCTACATCGGTCTAAAAGCTTGTCCAACCTTTATATGAAATGACAAAGTTAAATTCTAAGGGGAAATACACTTCTTCGTTTCGCTGAGGACGTTTACGAACTGTACACATATTTATAACGCCGTGTACAGCCAGTATTCAGCTGATAATTTTTTTTAGTGACGTTGTCGTTGTCGTTAAGCTCCCTACTAGTGGTGTTGGGACTGATGGGCTGTTTTGGCCAAGGAACTAGCTGTCTCTTGCTACATTTTGAGAAAACGAAAATATGGAAAATTTTTTATCATTCTTTTCACTTCTTTGAATATTTAGCCGGATATTTATTGTACGTGGGCATAAGATATCTCTGAGATATCTCTTTTCATCATTTTGAAGAAAATCTGGTTGAGTGTATGACGTCATCACTTGGCTAATTTGCATATTTTGAAAACTTGAATATCTCTGGAACGAAGAGAGATATTTGAAAATAGTAAACAGCATTTTTCTTCTCATGCAGTCTACTTGGTTATGTTTGATAATGGCCTAGAATGGAAAGATGCAATTTTCGTCATAGTACCAACCTCCTTCCCAGGGCCTTTTGCCTAGCTTGGGGGCGGGGCGGATTATGTTTATTTTAAAACTTACAATGTCTGTTTGAAAAAGTGCCTTGTTTTGCAGCCATGTTTACTTACTCAGCCAGAACACGAGAGAAAGAAAATATTATTAAAGCGCAAAGAAGTTTCTTTCGCCGCTGACTGACAGAATGAAGTTTTGTTTGACTTCAATTTCAGATCAAAGTAAAGTTCATCGTTTGTTTAAACTGATTTGACAACCCACAACCCTGCCGGATTTCTAGAATTCGCTCTTTTCTGCTAGAAAGAAACTTTTAAAAACAGTGCCGCAACAAAACGATTGCCTGTGCTCTTGTCTCTTTATATCAATTTCCTTTAGGCCAAAATCCCTGCTACCATGTGCCTGCACTATCAATGACCAGCAGAAGAAATCAAAAACCTGTCTGAGTTAACGATAAACGTCTTACGAGGACACAGATGGTCTGTAAGGTAATTACCTGTCACACCTGTATGGTCCTTGGAAGATTTGTGTATTTATTGATTCAAAAGCCCCACGCTTTATCCTGCAAGATCCAAAAAGCATTACCTCTCTTGGCCGAACGGTTGCCAACTAAGAAGGTAGGTTTGGCAACGATCATTTCACTCACTCAGTGCAGTTTATTTAAATACCCAAAATTGGAAACGTACCAGACGTTTATGACATCCATCCGTGAATAATCAAAACCTGTGAGTCTGCCTTTGGCTTTAAAACGCTGTTCTAGTCAACCTGGAGTGATTTTAAGCCTCTGAGCCGGTTTTTTCGAAGGCTGGATAACGCTATCCACCAGATAAATCGCTACCCAGTATATAAGTGTTAACTAAAAAACCATGCTATCCACTGGATAGTGATTTTAGAATTTTAAGAAAACTTCAAAACGTTTGAGTTTAGACTCAAACTTCTGTCATCCTCAGTTGAGGATCAAACAGGGGTATTCTCGTGATTCGTGATTAGCTAATTTTATTTTCCGTGAAACGTGAATTGAGAGATTTATTTTTTCGTGATCTGTGACCTGTGAAAAACTAGAGTTATTGACCGATATTTGTGATTTTACTACTCCATTCTACGTGATTTTGAGACGCGAGTCCCCCGAATGGTTTGAAGGGTCAATCGAGAGTGACTCTGGTATGCGATTTGCAATATGGGGCCTTGACTTAGCCATTCGTTATTTGTCTTTCTTCAAACACTGTTTCTAATGTAAGAACAGGTCATTGAAAAGAGTATCTTACTTATTTTCGTGACTCGGAAAAACGGAATTTTTATATCCGTAATCCTCTATTTTTTTTTTCTGTCCGTGAACCGTGCTCGATACCGCGTACGACCCTTTCAGTTAATCCAAGTACAGAGCGATGGAAAGTGAATTTAACCGATGGATAGCGTAATCTGCCATTCGAACAGCCTGGCCTCTTTTAGATTCTGTTCACTCGAATTCATTGAGGCTTCTTTCTTCATATCCCGAAATCCTTATTTTGGTACCCATATCACTAATTGAGGTGACAATTCTCTTTTAAAAAAAGATGGGAGGGGATTAATGCGTTTTGCGAACTGAAGCGATCCTTTGGGGGCCGGTGCTCCTGTCAGAAGTTTACAATAGATAAGTGGTTGTTAACACGCCCTACGTCCTGTTTGTCTGTGCTTTTAATTCTTCGAACTGACCTAATCAGTCGGTGTAAGTTCATTTCTGGCAAGAGATTTTTTTTAATATCCGTCTAGTTCACAATTTTTCATTTTAAATTGTAAACATGATGATCATTGCTGACATTGGAGAAAAAAATCTTCCAAATCATTAGCACCTGGTGTTTACTTGTCTTTATATGTTTGATTGGTTTCCACGCAAAACCGACAACAGTGGTCACATGTACTACTTTATACATGCCATTCTACAAGGCTTGGACTTCCTCTGAGTCGAGGGTGTTCTTCCGATATTAATTTACGGCACTTTACTTGCTTATCTTACCTAATTTCAGACCAAACTTTTTTGACCGTAAAATCGAGATTGTATTTCATACTAAAATAGCTAAAAAAATAAAAAAAAAAGAAAAAATGGCTCTACAAATATACCTATATAGCTTATAATTATAAGGAAGTACTCCCTGCTCTCAATAAAACTCGAAATTTTCTTACTCGATTCACTGACTTGTTAACTTCTTTGAACGAAATCAAATATCTTCTCATATGAGCTAACAATCAAAGACAACTGTCAAACAAGGAGAAACCAAGATATAAGCAGCTGCAAAGGTGTAGGTCTAAAATCAATGTTCCACACTTCAGAGTGATACCTCTCGTGAAATCAAAACTAATTTAAAATGCCCCCTTAATTTTAAGAAAAGTTGTAAATTAGAATGAGTTCGCATAGTCTCTGCACGCCAGCAAACCAATTGTCATTTGAAATCAAAACGAATTCATTTGAATATTTTGACGCAGATTTCCAATTTCCAATTTGCAATCTCAAACTATTTTCAATTTTAAAACAAAATTCATTATGTTTTTTTCAATCACTAATATATACAGCAAGGACAGATATATAACATTATGACAGTCAGTTGATTTGTTGTTGATTCACGTCAACGGTATATTTATTTAGAAGCTGCTTTAACTTTTCTTGCTACGACTAGCTTCTGGAAATTTGCGCCTGTCTTACCAAACTAATTATCTGCATGTTTATGATGGCAAAGGAAGTATCAAGGCGATTCAAATTTTGCCTGCTGGAACAAAAAAAATTGCCAAAAGTATATATTATTCGAAAACCAATATCAATAAGTGCTACGATGATTTAGCCGGAAATGCCTGGGGTCATGATGGCGGACTGATAAGCAAACAGGAGATATATTGCTATCAGTCTTGAAGCTGTAAAGGGATGAAACCTAAGAATCTTATTGTTAAGTAATTTTTCAAAAACGAGTTCGGAGCGAACACGTTGCTTCACAGAGCAATTGGCAAAGTGCAGATTTAGACCTCCTAAAACTAGCGAAGAAGAGGAAAAGTGTGTGGCCATCGCAATTCCGAGGTAACGTGTGCATTTGGTCTGATAAAATTTCTAACGTCAGTGCCAATTTAGGTCGGAAGTGTACAGCAAGGTTGAAAGCGAACCAAAACACGAGGTCGCCACCATCGAGCGAGAGTTTTAATATAGAAAAAGAATGGGCTATTCTGTTTTGGGTAGTTTAACAACTGTACCGTTACATTCAACGTTAGCAGTAAATAATTTAGGTTTAAAGTTTGTTTCGTAAAATGTGTGATTAAATAAAGTTGTTAATCGCCACGTGTTTTTGTTGCTTTATGAATATGCAGATTAAGAAATCGTTTCAAACACGGGTTTCTTTCAAGGCCGTGTTTTCAACTCGTTTTTCATTGGGTTTCTAAACTCATCCACCTGACCAGAATAAGATGCTCTGGTTGGGTTAGAGCTGCATGAATAATTAATGAGTTTGAGAACGTAATTTCAAGTACAGATCAGAGAAGAACTAGAACTTCCATCAAGAACCAGGCCAAAAATAGCCAATCACACTCATACTCTTTCACCATGTAAAGTCGGGAAGAGTGTAAGTGCTGAGAAGCTGCCCCGTTATAGCGTTTTATTAGATGGCTTGCTCCACAAGCGGGTAATATGAATCAAATACAGGGTATCGATTCATTAATGTTTGTCTTAAATTGGATATCTTTTCTTGGATGATAAATGGCAAAATTTTTAAAAGCTCTTGTAAATTATTATTGTCTTCCGTTGACTTTGGCATTGATACCAGGCACATTAAATTTCCATTGATTACACAACAAGAAAGCCACACAATTTGTAACCGCAACTTTTAATCTATGTCTTAAACGGGGTATCAAAAATCAGAATTCTGTCTTAAACAGGGTAGGAAAATCAGCGATATTTGTCTTAAACAGGGTCAGGGTATGAGGGGCCGGGCCGCACCTCCCCATCCAGGGATTTATCAAGTACCCCCCTGGGCTTCGATCCCTGTGTTAGAATCCTACCTACCTGCCCCTTAATGTGAACTGAAAACATTTAGGGCGTGTTCGTTTGGAATATTCCAGAATAAGAATATATTCCGGTATATATTCCAGCTATTCTGGTATTGGGAGCAGAATAGCCGGAATGGAAATCCAGGTATTCCGGAATGAGAATAGCTCCCAAACAAATGCTTAGTCGCACTATTCCAATTATTCTTATTCCGGATTGATCCCAAACGAACGCGCCCTTAATAAACATAACCCAATTCAAATGGAAAACCTCTTGAAAGTAATACATTGTCACAGAAATGGTTCATCACAATCAAGTCAATAAAGAAACAACTGTTTGGCTAGTATCACTTAGCTTTTAGCTAAGTGGAGTGCCACGTTAAATAAAGTTCTGTCTGTCTGTCTGTCTGTCTGTTCTCTGATATTACAACAAACTTCTAGGTCGAGAACACAGACTGCAAGCAGTATCTTTTATTCGGAAAAGAATGCAAAAGAGAACACAACACACACAAGCGTTGGTTCATGAGTGTGTGATTGTGATATGTGAAGCCATGAGCCGCCTGCACTACTCGTAGCTCATGGCTTTGCTGCTTACTATTCGCATGCCACAAGTACATGTTGCATGCCTATTTTTTTAAGAATTTAACAGTGCACATTTGTCACAATAACTTGAAGAGAAGCAGTTCACCTGAAAGAGGTCCAGAAGAAATAAACACAATGGGTGTGTGCTCATTCCAAGACTTTGGTGATCTAGGAGAACAGAAATGTAAAATTAGGATAGTAAAAATAATTCCCAAAGTGCAGCTGATTGTGGCAGACCCACATTTTTTAAAGCATAATTTTGGAGTAAACATTATCAGGGCTTTGGCTTTGGGAGCACTTGTGCGACCAGGTGAAAGTATTTAGGTGCATCGCTGAAATTTTAGGCGCAGATCAGAGTTAAAAATTTTAGGCGCACAGCTTCAAATAATTGGAGCACCTACTCCAAAAGAGTACTTACGCTCCAAAAAGAACGACTCAGGCTTCGTGTTACAATATGGGTCTATTCTAGCAGTATTGAACACAACAAAAACAAATAAAAGAACCAGGATATTTCACACAAGAGTTACGCTTAGATACTAAGTAACTACTGTAGTCGCTTCGTTGAGTATCCTCACTATCCCATTGCTTGTTGTTTGCCTCCCCTTTGAAATTCTGTTCACGAAGATTCTTAATTTTTTCAACATGTAGGTATTCATGAGAACTAGCTAGCACAAACTTTGTTTATTTGACTAGCTTTCAAGTCATAGAATTCGTAGACCAGCCCATTCCAAAAACACTGGACATTTTTGTATGTCAGACAAGTGAAAACATAGCTTTCTTCACAAAACGTAGCATTCTGTAACTGTTGCATAGTTTGCGAAGAACGAGAACACTATTTAATCTCATCCCCAGTCTCCACGCTATCCACTAGGACACCTAGCACTTTGACCGCACTAGGAAGCACGTGCTACATTCCTTCATTTGCATGTGTCAGCAGAGAACGTTTCCAACACATCATGGGAAAAAAATGAAAGTTCGAGTTTGGGGCTCAATCCACTGTGAAATTAGGCTTAAAAATGACGAATAGAACACACACCGATAAAACGAAAATGGTGCAACTTTATTATTTGGTGCCTGGTTCTGTTATGTCTATGTTTAAATTTATATTTATCAATTGGAGTATGTTTAGTATGGTCAGGTGAGTAAGCACCAGAGAAGTTGCACTGTACTTTGGCTTTTAAGGTGTGGTGGTGCGACCACACATAATTTTTTAGGCGCACAGCCAAAAATCTAGTCGTATATGTGACCAGTTGGTCATTAACTTAGAGCCCTGATTATCCTCTTTATAAGTCAAAAACTTAGGAAAAAATGTTTTGGAAGGAAAAAAGATGTAGATTAAAGTGCACAATATCGTCACTTGAAAACAAAAACTATGACCTCAAAAGCAATGATTCAAGAAGGTTTTTATGTCAATGTCATTCAGAATAATTTATTGTATGATTTATCCATAAATTATATATTACATTTTATTGTATATATAGCGAGAATTTTAGGCAATAAACCTTACAAATAGAACTCTATATGTGCTATATTTCACCGGTGAAAAAAGCGATACGTCCAATCAGGTTTGCATATAGCGTTCTTCACATGTGAAAAATATAACCAATCACCGTTCATGGTAGAATCACTTAGCCAATCAGAGTTAAGCACTCTAATGGCTTCCGAGAAGCGCGGGCTTGAAATCAGCGTCCGCTTGAAGTTTGTGTCTCGATAACATGGCTTCGGTTCCCGTTTTACTTCACTTTCGGAAAAACAGCAATGGAATATATCTAACAAATATCTTGAGCGCTAGAACTTCAGTTTGAGAATCAATGGCCATTCAAGAAACCGAGGAAGTAAATTTAACATCAGAAAGCCAACAACATTCAAATTTAAACAGTGTAAGTCAACAGAGTCCGAATTTGTCTTTGCACAGCGCGAAACGTCGCCATGACATGATTGAATCTGACAGCAATTATGGACAAACGAAAAATATTTCTCACTATGTATTTACGAATTCTCCCCTATTATATTTGAGCTTGTGTAGGCTCGTTGTACGCCTATATCTGGACTGGAAAGCAGATTTGTTTTTCATTACGCTCGGTCATTCATTACGTTCTCAGCGTTCTGCATGTAAACTTATGGTGCCAGAAAAAAACTAAAACTGATTTAATGGTTGTGTTTAATTCTTGTTATATATACAATAAACAGATTACAACATAGAAAGTGCTTTGCACGGATTTTTATTCACTGGTTGCAAAACTTTGAAAACTCACTCGTTCGCTGCGCTCACTCGTTCGTTTTGCAAAGTTTTGCAACTTGTGAATAAAAATCCGTACATCGCACTTTCTATGAAGTAATCTATTTGTTCCATGCTTTTGAGACTTCTACCTATCAATATTTGTTTCAACTATTGCTTTATATTGCATTTCACAAAAGTTTTCAAAAATGGTTTTGGAAGTTCATTTGAAATTCCAGCAGTTCGCTAAGAACTTGGCCATTTCATTATACAGTTGCCAAGTTCATCGCGAGCGAAGTTTGCGTCATTCGGTATAGTTGGTTTGGTAATATAACTACAAATGGGTAACAAAGTGCACACATTATTTTCTCAACCAAGCAAGGCTTATTTTATGATGTTTACTTCTGAAATATAAATTATTTGAGAGGTACAGAGGAATTCCACATCACAGATGGATGGCATGACTAGCATCTGGTTTACAGTCGTAATGTAAAGACAAAAGTTCAACAATATGACATTGAAATATCCTGTTTTTTCGCGCTATTTCTAGAATGACGTATGTCCTGAAAAAAGGTTCTTTTAACTCTGATAGATTTAAATGTAAAATAATTTTAAGCCACTATGAAGTTCTATCTGAAGCTATCTGAGAATAAACCAACACGACAGCAGTTGTAATCTATTTTTAGGCAGGTGTCAGATGAAATCTGGGAAAATTCAGTTGCAACGTTTTATAACCCATTTTAAAACCAGTAATTCCTAATCAACATAACCACAAGTCTAAGGAAATTCTGAGATAATTTCACCAAATGGTGTAAACTTCTCTCGCAATGAACTGGTTAACTTCCTAACGAAGTTCAGTGTGAAATTCACAACTTTGTTTTCAAGTTCACAATTTGATTGACAACTAAATAATGAAATTGCCAAGTTCGTAACGAACTTCGGAAATCGTTTGTGAAAAGTTTTTAAAACACAATGTAAGGTGATTCCTCAGAAATAAAATATAGTGATGAATTTTTTTGAAACTTACCCTGGATGTTCTTTACCAAGCACCATTTCGAAAAAAAAAGAAAAAAAAACTGATAGGTCACCATGCTCACTTAACAGGTGTGATGGACCAATGAATCTAACCCCAATTGTGCTTGCACTTGTGCTAATCTCAAGGGTTATTCATCGGTCCATGTTGCACTTTGTGGTAGATGGATGCATAGTTTATTAAACTAGTACTTGACAGGTACAAAGTGTCGAGCATATGGAACAATGTTATATAAAATTTGTCAAAAAATCACACCATTTAAAATGATGTGGATATGAAGCATTTATACAGTCGTTGTTTTTGCTGCCATAATTTGCATCCCAAAGTAGTGATTTGTGCATCCTTTCACCCATATCTTTTTGTCTGTTTGATAAAACATTTTTACTTTTTTTACTTGTACACTATTATTATGCAATAGAAAATATAGATCACCCTGCTTGTCTAAGAGAAAACAAACATTTATTTCGCTTTCGAGCTTAGCTTGAGGGACATTTCTTTTGTTGTGTACATGTACGTGCTCATTTGCACGCGCTTATGTGAAAATTGTGTGCATTAGGGATGTGCAATGCAATACTGAGGAATCACCTTAATAACCTTTGCTTCCAGCTATCGCAATATGTAACATGAACTGATGAAACAATGTGTGAGGTTAGGCATAAATGATGTAGGATTTGGCCGTTTTATCTCTTAAACAAGTATTGTGACCTATCCTTTGTATTGAATTTTTCGAAATAGTGCTTGGTAGGGAACATGTCGGGAGAGTTTCAAAAAATCTGTTTAGTAACTTTTACTTGAATCAACTTTTTATAACCTCCCTCTAGACTTGCATGTGTCATCCTGAACTAAAAAAAATGTTCTCAAAAGTGGATGGTATGCTTTTGCAGCAAGCGTCTGTATATTCATGCTAATTCTAATATGATGCACTCCATAGTCAGTATCAAAGTACAATAATTATTCAAGAAAACTTACTTGATAGCTTCAATGAATTTCTTATCCTCGCAATCTTCTAAGACAATGAGAGCCATTTTGGTGGAAGAACACAACTTTGCAGCTGTAGTGATGCTAGATTCCTTGATGACCTTGAATCCAAATGACTCCAGCTTTTCATTGATTACCAGGGAATCTTCACCCTTTGACAAGGAAACATGGAGGCATGATCCCCTTGCAGAGTCTTTTCCCTAAATAAACGAAGCATACGTAGCATGTTAGCTTAGCTTCCTTTTGAGCGAAGAGATTTTTTTTAGCTCTTTATAGACCTTGCTGCATCCAAGGTGATATACCAAAACTTACAGAGTTTAAAGAGATATACATGTAACAATAGTGTCAGAACAACATAAAAAGCGCGCTCTGTTTAACAGGAGCAATGTCGAGCAAGCGTTTCAGCAGAATAAACACGAATATTAAGCTTATGTTTATAAGGTGAAAGGTTTATCAAAGCTTGAGACTAACCTCGACGGTAGGAGGAGCTTTTCCCGAATCCTCTTCGCTTTCCACCATAGCTGAAAATGAGTGGGTTTTGCACTTTCTCTGAACTGGGACGCGAACGAATTAAAAAAAGCTCGCGACAATCGTTTTTTGTGCTTACGTGATCCATCAATCTCTCTTGTTGCCCAGTACTTTCCGCCAGCTTCAAATTTCTCGCGAAAAGATCAAATATAGGTAGGAAAAAAACGTGGAACCTCGTGGTTATCGACAGACTTTATAGCTCAGTACTTTTCTGATATCTGCTCACTATAAATTGTCTGAATTTCGTTCTCGTGCCAAGCCCCCGCCGACTAAGAAAATCGGAACATTTTTTTCTGAGACCATCCACGGAAGAGTTGCAAAGTTTGTCTTTGCGTATTTTTGGTATGCTCAGTTGCATCACGTTGGGAAGTGGAATGGATCCCGAGATCGGTTAGTGACAGAGCCGATCTTTTGAGTAGAGTTATGGATAACAATGACTGGCGGGTCAAGAGAAATATTTCCTTATGGCCTAGGAGAAATGGGGTCCTCACTCTTTGGAGAGGTTTGCAAATCATGAAAGCACTCAGTTGCCCCGTTTCAATAGCAGGTTCTGGTGCCCTGGAACAGAGGCGGTTGATGCCTTTTCTGTTTCTTGGGCGGGAAGCGGGAAAGAACAATTGGCTCGTTCCACCTTTTTTTTCTCATCCCAAGTGTCCTCAATCACATGGTTGCCCTTAGCGGTCGCGCCACACTTGTTGTCCCTGCTTGACCTTCCTCTCCTTTTTGGCCATTGACTTTTACAGATGAGGGTTTGTCTCCCATAGCTTTGATTTTTTCGAGATCTTCATGGTTACAGATGTATTCGTTTTGGGTAATTACAGAAATTCCCTTTTTGAATCACCTAATTTCCGTTCAGGGGTTATGTTTTCGAGGTTTTCTTAGACAGGCCTTACGTTTACCCAACCCCCACCCCTTCCATCTCGTAGGGGGTTTCTCTCCAGTTTTAACACCCTTACCACATGGTATCTGAGTAGCGTGGTATCCACTTGGATGCCCTTTTGCGGACCATTTGGTCCTTTTCATTATGCAGGGACCACTTGGGCCCTTAGTGCCGTTGTTTTTTTGCTCTGTTTTTTGGGACTACCTGGACCCAACCTATCCTGCGAGCAGTTGGTTTCTCCTACGCCAAACGAGAGTTTGGCGTAGGAGAAACCAACTGCTCGTAGGGTAGACCCAACCTTATTTTGGTTTCACTACATGCTTCGATATTCTCCGTTATATTTTTGTTTTGGTCGGTTTTGTCATTTTATTCTCTCTATTTTTACTTCATATGTTGATTACTGTCTAGCTTGCGTTCGATCTCCGACTGGAAAAGGAAAGGAAACGGCTGTTACGCACGGGCTAATTATTGTCAATCGTTTGTAAGTTTAAGGCGTAGTACTTGCACAGCACTGTGGAGGTTTCTTTTCTCTCGCTTCTTCCATCACAGTTTCCTTGTATTTGCATCATTTACTTGATAATTCATTGGATAGCTCTACTATTCACAGCATTTTTTACGCTATTAACTGAGAACACAAGTTAGCAGGTTTCGAGAATTGCAATCCGTGTCACAAGTTTCTTGTAAAGTCTTTCGTTGAGGCTTCCAGTCGTGTTCCTCTTAAACCTGTCAAGAAGGCGGAGTCCATTATCCCGGAGATCCCTGGCTTAATTTTCCAACAAAATGGGGAAAGTAGTAAGTTACTCGATATCAAGTTTGTCTGTATGTGTTAAGGACGTTCGCGCCCATTGCTACTGCGCATCTCTAGTGCGCAGTCTATTCATTGGTCACGCGCGTGCCACGTCATTTTCAAGCGCGCGCACCGAGTCGAAAATTCAACAATTTTGAGCTGATGACCTTTGTGTTAACATTGTGTGCGAATATTTTTGTTTGATGCTCGGTGACCCCAATTTTTTTTCGCAGATCACTTCCTTTTGTAATTCTTTCCATTATACTAAAAAACAAATAAATTCTGTACTTGAGAAGTTTTAATTATTTCTCATAAACTATTCAAATAGGGTCGAATTGGTACATGGATGCAGGTGTGCGTAACTTAAAAGTTGTATATTTTAAGGCTAATTCTAGCTGATTTAATGACATATGTAGGAAAGATCTATCAAATAGGCCTTTATATGCTGTGTTTAAACACACATAACTTAGATATGACTCTTCAACTTAAATATATGCCGATAGTAATGAATCCGGCCAGAATCGAATGACTGGAAATCCTAAAAATGCTACGGTCTGAGCTACGACTTATCTTCAAAACGAGTTCGATGACCCCGGATTTTTTTTACGTTTTTAATCTAATCTTATCATTTTCTACCAACAGTCAAAGTTTTTAAAAAACCTGTACGTGGGAAGTTTTTGGGCGCGAACGTCCTTAACTTGCATATGCCGGTGTTTTTCCTCATTTCTTAGCTGTTAAGCATAAGGAGATATAGCATATGAACTGAGGATCTTTATCATAAGATTTTTGTAGAAGTCAGCAAGACTGATAAATACCGAGAGGACTCCTGGGTTTATATTGCTAAGACTGGCAATTCTACTTGTACTTATACATACCTTATTAAGTACTTGGAAGCTGCTTGGATTCCTTCGTCTTCTCAGAATTTCATTTTCAGATCCTCACGGTTCGACAAGAAATAGAAGGCCAATAGTTTGTCTTCCAAACCCCTCACTCCTAGCAGAGCGGGAGAGATTCTTAAGAAGAAGTTGGAAGCTATTGGATTAGACCACTCTAGCGGTCACAGCTTTAGGTCCGGAGAAGCTACTTCTGCTCCGTAAATCTCAACGTTCCAGATCGGCTTTTCAAAGTTCACGGAAGGTGGAAATCAGACTCGCTGAAGACGGCTATGTTTACAGTTAAGTCGACTCGCGTCTTTATTTACCTCTGTACATTGGAATTGAAATTTTTTCTATTTTTAGAACAAATTGCGCCATCGCCTGCGGCACACTCGCGTACATTGCTGCGAGGATTTTCGCGGATGTCGCGCAGGGGAAATGGCGTCCGAAATTCCCGAAATCGTTTATGCTTCTGGCCCACAACTCAACGCCTTTATGGCTGCTGGAATTTTGCTGAAGTATTTTCGCCGCAAGTTGCTCCAGTTTGAGTGAAGTCAGTGCCGAATGTCCCGCTTTATATCGCTGGTCAAGTTGAGTTCGGCTGCTCCTTTCACAAGAACTTCACATTACTCCAATCTAAATTTCACATGTAAAGAAGATTAACTGCTTCTCCATAACACAGAAAAAAACCTGGTTGGATATATAAACAATAGTCTCCATTTGGCACGAAAATATGCTAGGATATTTGTCCGCGGACATGTATCTGTTCCGAGAAGCGAACAGTTTTCCGAGAGCTTCGCCCCAAATGGAGACTATCGTGTTTATTATCCTTCAGATCTTTTACGCAACGCGCGCAGTTTTCAAAATTGGGGTATATGTTTGGATATAGCAGCGTTTAGGTCCAATAAGTGACAAATTGACTGTTGTCGATGAATAAGAGCGCCTACCGATGCGTGTTTTGCACAGGTAGTAAAAATTGGACCTCGCACTTTGGTGTGAAAACGTACACTCGCGAACCCATATAATATCTCTAGTTTTTGAGTATGTTTAAGGGCCTACTGACGTTTTTTGGGGGATGCGTTGCTAAGGATGTAATAGTCAAGTAATTTGAGAGAATTTGGCATTATTTTGGTCAGTTTCAAACTTTTGTGAACCAGTGACCCTAAATATGACGTCATTATGCCACGCCCATGGTCACGTGACCGATAAAAGAAAACTCTAAATTTTTCTACGTGCTACATAATTTGGGTATTTAATCAGTGGTTTGATAATTTGTATTCATTTTTGCATCCTCCTAAGCATGGGTTTCTTTTTATTTTGAAAAATGCTCTTTTTAAAGAGATAAACGATATTGAAATACCCATAACATTTTCAAACAAAATGTTTTGAAAAAACCAATGCTTAGCTATATTCTGTATTTTGGGGTAAACTGTGTCACATAAAAAATATTAATTCAATTTAAAATCCGCCGAAAATTTAGCGTTTTTGCCCAACCGGAAGTCAGTTCCTTTAAGCATGCGCGGTTGATCTGTTTCGCGCTGTGAATGAGCAAGATCTTTGCGTGCTAGTTGTACGCGTCAGCTTTTGACTTAAGAATAAAGTTTATGCAAGAAAGCTCTCTTCTCTGGTATCGAGTTGATTTATGAGTTTCTTAGAACAATGCACAATGCTTAATCATAACCAATTTCTGCTTTCGATTGATTCTTATTCTTTCTACCTGTTTGTCAAGTTTGCAGAAGTTTTAATTTTGAAAGGAAAAGCTGACGCGTACAAGTAGCTAATTTGCATAGTGGAGCGCGTGCACTTTCATGTCCGAGTCGGTGTCAAAAACTTGAAAAATATTTTTTCGCCATCTTTTGTGCTGAGATGCTGCAACAGTTTTCGCCAACGCTATAAAGCTACTAACGTCTTTTGTGTTTCTTCAGCAAAGTGAAATTTTATACTGGGAAAATAAATTAGACAAGGAGTTTTTAGAACTCAAACAACAAGGTTGGTCAAAGAAAGCGATACCGTAACTTTGCTGATTATCTCTGTTGTCTTCCGATATTTCCAGCTGAACTTTCTCTTCCCTACTTTCCTTCCCGACATGAATCAACCCATGTTTTTGTAATGTTTTGTATTTTAATTTTTTTTTGGTTTAGTTTTGTTCTTTTTAAAGTTTTAAAACGACTGTAATTAAAACAATTAAGAGATTGTTGTCAAATTTTCCAGGTCGGCGAGTGGTTTTCTGGTCAGCTCACGATATGATGACGTCAGTCACCGGAAGTGACATTTCACTTCCTTAGCAACGCGCGAAAATCCGTCAGTGGGCCCTTAAAGTCATGATGTAAGTCCTGATTACCTTCAGCCCTATCTTGTTGTTCAATGTTTTGAGTACAAGGTGCTAATGAGTCAAAGCTTTCTTCCATTAAATTCATGTTTTGTTCTATTTCATTAAAATCTTCATTACACACAGCATACTGTTTCATTTGTTCGCTGATTACTTTTGAAAGCATCTTGTAGCGTTCTTGGTAAGAAGAAAATGTACCAAGTAAGTCAGTTTCTTCATTTCTCCATGGTGTAAATAGCATTATAAGCTCACGGCAGTGCTTTTCTGGCTCAGCTTCCTTATTGAACCAAACACTTCTTATTAGTCTGGTTTACTTCTTTTTTTTGTTTTGCTGTAGGAATTTTTGCTAAGTTCATCATCATCATCATCATCATCATCATCACCACCATCATCATCATCATCCTTACTACGGTCAATTAAAGTCTCTAATGGAAGACCATCTAAGTCCAATTTATTTGCCGGTTTTACATACTGTTTTCCACTATAATCATACCAGCGGTTGTTAACAAGATACTCTAAGCATCCAGCTCAAGCTGGAGCATTTAACACTTGCAGACTGGGCTGCATGGTATGATTATAGTGGAAAACAGTATGTAAAACCGGCAAATAAATTGGACTTAGATGGTCTTCCATTAGAGACTTTAATTGACCGTAGTAAGGATGATGATGATGATGGTGGTGATGATGATGATGATGATGATGATGATGAACTTAGCAAAAATTCCTACAGCAAAACAAAAAAAGAAGTAAAACCAGACTAATAAGAAGTGTTTGGTTCAATAAGGAAGCTGAGCCAGAAAAGCACTGCCGTGAGCTTATAATGCTATTTACACCATGGAGAAATGAAGAAACTGACTTACTTGGTACATTTTCTTCTTACCAAGAACGCTACAAGATGCTTTCAAAAGTAATCAGCGAACAAATGAAACAGTATGCTGTGTGTAATGAAGATTTTAATGAAATAGAACAAAACATGAATTTAATGGAAGAAAGCTTTGACTCATTAGCACCTTGTACTCAAAACATTGAACAACAAGATAGGGCTGAAGGTAATCAGGACTTACATCATGACTTTAAGGGCCCACTGACGGATTTTCGCGCGTTGCTAAGGAAGTGAAATGTCACTTCCGGTGACTGACGTCATCATATCATGAGCTGACCAGAAAACCACTCGCCGACGTGGAAAATTTGACAACAATCTCTTAATTGTTTTAATTATAGTCGTTTTAAAACTTTAAAAAGAACAAACTAAACCAAAAAAAAAATTACAATACAAAACATTACAAAAACGTGGGTTGATTCATATCGGGAAGGAAAGTAGGGAAGAGAAAGTTCAGCTGGAAATATCGGAAGACAACAGAGATAATCAGCAAAGTGACGGTATCGCTTTCTTTGACCAACCTTGTTGTTTGAGTTCCAAAAACTCCTTGTCTAATTTATTTTCCCAGTATAAAATTTCACTTTGCTGAAGAAACACAAAAGACGTTAGTAGCTTTATAGCGTTGGCGAAAACTGTTGCAGCATCTCAGCACAAAAGATGGCGAAAAAATATTTTTCAAGTTTTTGACACCGACTCGGACATGAAAGTGCACGCGTTCCACTATGCAAATTAGCTACTTGTACGCGTCAGCTTTTCCTTTCAAAATTAAAACTTCTGCAAACTTGACAAACAGGTAGAAAGAATAAGAATCAGTCGAAAGCAGAAATTGGTTATGATTAAGTATTGTGCATTGTTCTAAGAAACTCATAAATCAACTCGACACCAGAGAAGAGAGCTTTGTTGCATAAACTTTATTCTTAAGTCAAAAGCTGACGAGTACAACTAGCACGCAAAGATCTTGCTCATTCACAGCGCGAAACAGATCAACCGCGCATGCTTAAAGGAACTGACTTCCGGTTGGGCAAAAACGCTAAATTTTCGGCGGATTTTAAATTGAATTAATATTTTTTTATGTGACACAGTTTACCCCAAAATACAGAATATAGCTAAGCATTGGTTTTTTCAAAACATTTTGTTTGAAAATGTTATGGGTATTTCAATATCGTTTATCTCGTTAAAAAGAGCATTTTTCAAAATAAAAAGAAACCCGTGCTTAGGAGGATGCAAAAATGAATACAAATTATCAAACCACTGATTAAATACCCAAATTATGTAGCACGTAGAAAAATTTAGAGTTTTCTTTTATCGGTCACGTGACCATGGGCGTGGCATAATGACGTCATATTTAGGGTCACTGGTTCACAAAAGTTTGAAATTGACCAAAATAATGCCAAATTCTCTCAAATTGCTTGACTATTACACTTAGCAACGCATCCCCCAAAAATCGTCAGTAGGCCCTTAAAGCCAATCAAAGATTTAGCAATGGGCACCTGCCCTATCTTTGTTCATTTTACTACTTAGCGCGAGCGCGATGCATGACGTGGCTTGTGAATTTCGTGCGCAGTAAGATGCGCAGTAACAATTGGCGCGAACGTCCTTAAGTCTGCTGGAAAAATATAAGTGGCAAGTAGAGAAGAAGTTTCTCACTGCCAACATTTTCATTAAGCGCTGGTTTCAAATCGCGAATCAATAAGGTTTCCTTAATTTTACAGTGTATATCAGACTGTCGAGTAGCTAAAATGTCAAAGTGATCCCATTTAATCTTGTGGCCTGTTTGGGTCATGTGGTCAGCAATGGCAGACGTTCTTAAAGGAAAGTTTTACAACATGCGTTGTCTCGTTATGTTTATAACCGCAGTTTGTTTGTTGTTTTCACTGAAGTTGAAATGGCCAAAGAATAAGAGTGTCTATAACCTGGTTTCAATGAGTTTCAAATCAAGCTGAACAATTTTTTATCTCTCTTTAGAAGAAAACATAGCCTGCGTGGCAGGCCGTAGAAAGGGAGTGAGGAAAGTCAAAATGAGCGCGGGATCGGAGGGAGAAGGAACGGCCTGCAAGGACGCTATTGTTTTCTTTGTTTTTTACGTCCACCAGACGAACGTAAAAATCCTGATTGGTCAGATTTAATGAATTACCTAACTTCATCCTTCTGATTGGTCAGCGACCTGTCATTCGAAACCATTAAGGTCTTCTTACATTTATATTCAACCAGGCGGATAAATCTAGAGATCGTTTCGAACTAATTCATCATAGGTTAGCCGATGTTAGTAATAACGCCTCTTTTCAGAATTGTTAGCGACCTGATTATTGAAGTCGAGGCCATGAAATTTACTGCCTGATATTTAGCTCAGAAGCTAGTTTGTTTGGAAGACATCGAAGGGGGCAAATTTGACGTTGTCTGTGCATCGGCGGAAAGTGTCACAGATAAGCGATTTCTACAATCATTGAAGAAGAACACTACTGAGTAGCAGTTTAGTGGCTTGTGAGTCGCATACAGTTGAAACATGAACAGGCACTGCAGGCCGACTGCGAATCGATGTAAGAAGCAATCACTGTTATCCCAAAGCTCTTCAGAGATTCGCTTAAGACAACTCCGAATATTTCTTTTCTCTCCGACGGTTTGAATATATTTCCACGAGCTTTAGCCACACATTTGCCATATGTTACTTTTAGATTTATCTGGCAAACTCTACAAACATTGTTACAATTGCTTTCTTTCTGGCCCGGCGTCTTCTCGCTTTTCCCAACGTCCGAAGCTAAGGTCATTTTTCGTGCAAAACAACAAAAACAAGAAATACGAGAACCCATTGGCGCCTTCAGATTTTGTCACGAAAGAAGTGGTGTGATTCTGATTGGATGATTTTGACAGCCAGACATTCCACAGTTGAGTGGGTTTTGCATAGTTAATTAGAGGGCGGAATGAAGAAAACAATAGCGTCCTTGCAGGCGTCCCCTACCGCGATCCTCACGCGTCTGTTCTCGCGCTTCATGCGCTCGTCTTTCCCCTTCCCCTCCCTTCGGACGCCTGCCACGCAGGCTAAAGAAAACAAGGATAAAATTAAAATATTATGGTAGATATTATAGGGCTGATGTCAAAAGCGGAATCTGCAATTGTCACGGGCAATATTCAGAGCGAATATACGTCAAAAATAAGATGAAGGCGTTTAAGATAGAGTTTTTTTTTAAAAAAAAGAAGCTACAGTATGCATAAAATCACGAGAGCATTTTTAGAAATTTACGGTGGCAAGAACAGGGAAGGATATTTCAGAAGATTTTAAATTTAATTTCTGCCATAGAATTGCTAAACTAATTAAAAAAAGAACACTACATGATATAATGATCTCAGTAACAACAACGCAAGAACATCAAGTAGGTTAAAAACTGAAGGCCTTCTAGAGGGATTTCATGTTCCTCTAATGAGTCAGGCTTGCACAAAAGGTGGAGTTTTTTTTTTATAAAACTAATACATCCTCATCTTCGAATCAAGAGAAAAAAATATACCAAGAATAGCTAAGGCTGGCGTGTTTGAGTGAATGTTTTGGTTTCGAAGGAATATCGTTTCTGCCTTTGGTTAGCGTGCGTATGTTTGAAGGAATAGGGGGAGGGGGTGGGGCAATGTTGGGTGGGTGGGGGAGAGTGACAATGTGTGAGAAAAAGACAGGATGAAAATACAGTACGAATGACCGATAATGAAATTGAGATACTGTTCTTAGGTTTTCCTGCCTACATCTGTACGATCCTGCATCGCGCTCTTTCATATCTCTTGCTAGTACTATACATAGTAAAAAAACAAAAAGTGTTTACTTCCCTATATACAATGATAGCTTTCATTTTCACGGTGTTTAGAATTAAAAACAGCGTCCAAAGTTGGCGTTTGAAATTCTAGTGAGTACCTTTCCAGAGGCACGTTCGAAAGCTGAGAAAAGGACAGAGCTTCGTGTTGAAAATGTCAGTGCGGGAGAAAACGACCTTGTGAAAAGACAGAATAAACGACAGATGATGAAATTGAAAATACTTTTCTAGTTTTTTCTGCCTACACCTGTAGAGTGTTCTTTATATTTCTTGCCACTGCTATAAATAGTACGAAACAAAAAGTGGTCAATTTCTTACAAATGCAATGCTGGCTTTTACAGATTAAATTAATAACATCGTCCAAAGATGGCTGTTACAATTTTCCTGATTACGTTTTCAGGCACGCTTTTCTGTGAATCACGTTTAAAAACTGAGAAAAGCACTGAGCTTCGAGTGGAAAAAATAATATTACAAAACAAACCAAAACAAAACACGAGTAGTAACAACGGAAAGCGAATGTTATCGGCTACCATTATCTTTGCCATATCGCCAGTCTTCAATGGAAAATTCTAATCAAAAGAATGAACAATTTTAAAAGTTTTGGCGGGTTAACGTTCATGAACTTTTACTAAGTGATATGCAGGGAAATTGTAATAAGTCAACAAGAGCCAAGGTTCTTCACAGACTTTATTGCACAAGGCAACATGGCTTACTCACACGAGGAAAGACAACCTAACTTACAAAGAATCATGGGTACGTCATGTCACGTTACATCATAAACATGTCACGTTAGAGCATGTCGGATAACACGCTCTCTTCTTACAAAATCATCTAACTAAGTATGCGTTATAAAGTTACTCCAAGAAGATTGGAGAAAGAAACATGAACCGATAGTGTCAATAGTTCCATATGTGAGCATTGTCACTACTGTTGAAAGTCCACATGGACTGTGCTTGTTTACAGCAATGGATACTCAGCACCTATGGTGAGAAAACAATTTGAAGTGAATGTAACATCAAGGACTCAGTCTGAATATCTGGCAGGTCGACGAACAATTCGGCCACTACGAGTTACAGTTTGAGGTTTAGGCAAACTGGGCAATGAGGTGACCGAGGGCGACTGTGATACTGTGGGTGGTGTGGCGACAGGGCTGGATGTTGGAAGAGACACTGTTGGGCGACTTTCATCGGCTGTAGGTGATGCTGTGGTAGCTGTAGGAACCAGTGGTGGAGGGGAGAGGGCACTTGCTGGAGTCAGATTTGTCACCGGTATCGCTGATGGAGTAAGTGACAAACTAGCTGAAGTCCCTTGTGAACCCTGGGATGGCGGTGGCATGGCTGTTAGGGAGTTCGGTGTTAGTTTGTCAGGAAGGGGTGGCGCAGTCCAGTTGTGAGATGGGGGGTTGTGTGTACGCTGAAGAGGAGCGGACTGGACTTGGGTGCGGTTTCGTCGAATTTGACTAACACCAGTGTCAATAAGGTATGACCGAGGACCAGCAGAGCCAATTACTTTGCCTTGGATCCAGGCTTTGCTTGATGAGGTAGGTGGTGGCTTTGCATACACATAACTGCCTGGAGGAAGATCCGGAAGGGGTACACTTGCATGTTTGTCATATGCCCGCTTTTGTTTCAATTTACGCTGAATATGGTCTGTTACCACTGTGTCCCGGGGGGCGTAAAGGGTGCCAGCGATGTAGCGGTCTGAGGGAGGTCACTGCGGAGTGCGCGACCAAACAAACGTTGGGCTGGAGAGAAGGTGTGTCCAGCCGGTGCAGTGTTACGTACAGACAAGAGGGCTAGATCTACATCATCAGCGGTGAGTAGGATGTGTTTGGCTGATTTAACAGCAGCCTCTGCTCGACCGTTAGATTGAGACCAGTATGGAGAAGATGTGATGTGGTTGAATTGGTAATTCTTAGCAAATGTCTTAAATAGATCAGAGGTGAATTGAGCACCATTGTCTGTTATGAGCGTGTGTGGAATGCCGTGTCGACCAAAATGCTGCTTGGTGGCCTGGATGACAGCTGATGACTGAATGGTGGGGAGTCGATCAATTTCGTAGAAGTCACTGTAATGATCAACTGTGATCAAATAGGCAACACCCTTGAGCTCGAATAGGTCTTGAGAGACAAGTTGCCATGGTAAAGTGGGTACTGGGTATGGCTGAAGTGGCTCCCGAGGGTGTTGACGTGCATGTTGAGCACAAGTCGTACAAGATTGGCACATGTCTGTTATTTGGTGGTTAAGGCCAGGCCAGAACACACAATTACGGGCATGGCGGAGGGTGAACTCAGAGCCCCGGTGGGCGGCATGGAGTTTGCGCAAGAGGCTTTCTCGAAGTGAGGATGGGATGATGACTCGGTCCTGCTTGAATAGTAGGCCGTCATGGACAGTGAGTTCGTGACGTATGGACCAATATGGTTGTGCCAACTCAGGAACAGCTGACTTGTCATTAGGCCAACCTGTGAGAACTAGGGAGTGGAGAGCAATCTGTTCAGGATCTGAGGAAGCTGCAGTTCTAATGTCCCGCATGGTAGCATCTTGGAAACCAGAAAGGTCAGGTGTGGTGGACTCAAACTCCACTCGGTAGACGAGCTCATCATGGACTTGCTTGTGAGATGTGGTGGGCAAAGGCGCTCGAGAGAGGGTGTCTGCGATGTGAAGGGTGGAGCCCTTTCGGTATTCAACACTGAAGCTGTATCGCTGAAGGGCGAGGATCATACTTTGGAGACGACGTGGAGCAGAGGCAAGAGGGCGCTTGAAGATTATTTCTAAGGGTTGATGATCGCTGTGAACCGTGATATCAGACTTGCCAAAGAGGAGCTGATCAAATTTGTGAAAGGCATGAACGATGGCAAGGGTTTCTTTTTCAATTTGAGCGTATCGCTGTTCAGTTGGAGAGAGAGAGCTGGAACTGTAGGCGACTGGTTGCCATTGGATGTTGCTCGAGCCATTAGGGTCAGTGACTGGTTGAAGCAGTGCCGCACCAAGGCCATATTCCGAGGCGTCTACTTGGAGTACCACAGGGGAATTTATGTCGAAGTATCGCAGACAAGGTGTCTTGGAGACTAGTTCCTTGGCTTTTGCAAAGGCGTTGGTGTGCTGCTCAGACCAGAGAAATTCCTGTTTGATGTGAGTGAGGTCACGGAGAGGGCGGACAACTTCGCTCAGATTTGGGCAGAACTTGGCTAGATAAGTGATGGTTCCCAAGAACCGGCGAGTGGCAGCCTTATCTCGAGGTTGAGGCATTTCTAGGACAGCAGTTACTATCTCCGTGCTGGGTTTAAGTCCCTCAGGAGTGAGTATATGGCCCATAAATGGTGCTGTAGATGTTTTGAACTGGATCTTGTCTGGGTTGAGCTTAAGGTTATGCTCAGAGAGACGAGCTAACAAGTTGAGGACAGTGCGGTCATGATCTTTGGTGGCATCTGCTAAAGATTCACCTCGGCCAACAACAATGATATCGTCAGCAATGTTCACAACGCCTTCCATTCCACTCAGGACATCATGGAGGCGACGTTGAAATTCTTCAGGAGCTGAACTAATACCAAATGGGAGTCGAGTCCAGCGATAGCGGCCCCACGGGGTGTGCATGGTGGTCAGTAGAGAAGATTCAAGTGTGAGTTCAATGTTTTGAAATGCATCTTTGATGTCAAAGACAGAAAAGATCTTTGCTTGGTGGAAGCGATGGATGTTTTCCTCAAGAGTAGGTATGGGATAGACCGGTCGAATGATGGCTTTATTGACTGTTTGAGAGGGGTCCAAGCAAATTCTAACTTTGGCGGGTTTGTTGGCCGTTGCTGGACGCTCGCGTACAACCATGTTAGATATCCATGGGGTAGGTTTGTTTACTCGAACCAATTGACCGGTGTGGATCAGCTTGCTCAATGCCTCCTTGATAATGGGTAGTTTGGGAGCGGCGTAGCGGTGGGGAGGTGCTTGGATGGGCTTCACATCAGGATTGAGGGTTATTGAAAAGGGTTCACTCAGTTTGCCTAAGCCCTCAAACAATTCGGGGTTGGCCTGTTTGATGTATTTCAATGATAACTCACCAATAGGAGGTGCGGCTACTTGACTGTCATCCAGCTGATTGGCGGTGTCCACATCATAATTGATGATGCCCATTCGGGTGCTGTCAGCCAAGCCCAAAAGAGGAGGATAGTAGCGTTGTGCAGTGATGATTTGTACAACAATGTCATACACTTTTCCACGGCGAGTGCACTGAAGAGTGGCTTGTCCTGTGGTTGGAATGACTGCCTTTGAGTAGTCAAGAAGGCGAACATGAGACGGGATCACCTGGACTGGTGAGAGATTGTTCAAGTCAGAAACATGTAAGGTGTTACAGGAGCAGCCTGAGTCAACCTGGAATCTGAGTCGCTTGAGGGATGATGGTTTGGTAGCAGGCGGGCTGAGGTCAAGGTCAACAAAGATACCTTTTGGTGAGGATGAAACTTGATACACATCATGTGTGACGAAGTAAGTGGACTGTGGTTCACTGGTGAGATTCTGTTCCACATCAGATACCACATTTGCAGAGGACGCTCTGCAAACTTTTTGCCAGTGTCCGCGTTTACCACAACCATGGCAGGTGTCATTGGATGCTGGGCAGTGTCGACGTGAAGAATGGGCTGCACGTCCGCACCAGATGCAAGCAGAGTAAGGACCTTCGGTGGGAGGGCCGGTCGAGCGCCTGGGTGGATGGGGTAATTTTGGCTTGATCCCAGAGGGTGTTACTTTGTGTGCTCCCTCCTCGAGATGTTGCTGTGTAATGGCTGAGTCCGTTTGAATGCTGGCCTCAAAATCACGAGCTTTGGAGATGACTTGGGCAAACGTGAGCGAGGTTAAATCTTCATGAGAGATAACATCACTACGGAATCGTCGAAATGCATCGTTTAATCCAATGACAAAGATGTCTCTTTGTAATCGATCATCTGCTGCTGGAGGAAAATTGCACTTCTGATATTCCAAACGCACGAGAGTGTGCCACGCTTGGATAGACATTCCTGGGGATTGTTTCAGGACACGGAGAAAATTGTGTGTACTTTGGATTATCGGCTCGCCGCCAAGATAGTGCTGGGAGAGCTTTGCGAGCCATTGGGCCGGGTTTTGCTTTTCCTCTTCTGGTATTTGCGAGTCAATGGTAGTCGTAAGCACGTCCCATTCTGCTTGGGGAAATGCGCGACGAAGAGCGGCCATGGCTTTCGGGCGTTTGGCCGAGATCCAATAGTCCTCGCTGTCGAGGGGTTTGGCGGGATTGATGTAATCTTCCATGACACAGAAGTCCCTGAAGTTAGCGACGAAAAACTTAAATGCACCGCGGCGATCCGCTGAACTGGCGTCGAAAATAGGTCGATCTTTGCCCATGTTGCGAGGAGTCCAAGAGTCGAGATCAGGACGAGTGAGAGCCCCAGAGATAAATATAGTTTACTAGAGCACTCGAGCCACGTCGGTTGGTTCGCGATGTTTTGAGCGATGCGACGAAGCTGAGCGTGATGAGGGCGGTCAACGAGAAGCAGGTAAGAGCGATGATCGGCGCTGTGAGTTACAAGACTTCTGACACCATGTAATAAGTCAACAAGAGCCAAGGTTCTTCACAGACTTTATTGCACAAGGCAACATGGCTTACTCACACGAGGAAAGACAACCTAACTTACAAAGAATCATGGGTACGTCATGTCACGTTACATCATAAACATGTCACGTTAGAGCATGTCGGATAAAGGAAATCTGTCAAAGCCATGTCAATATTTAACAAATTAGACATTACGAAACGGAAAACGCTTGGGTTGGCTAAGAGGTCATGTTGAACAACAAAATGTTTATTGTATAGCTCACTTCAGTTTAAGACAGAACTTTCTTTACTGTAAACTTACGATTACAGGGGAATTATAATTTCATAGTTTAACATTCGTGTGATTCTTTTTGATGTTTCGTTAAGACATTTCGGCTGGTGCTTAAGCCTTCATCAGTTGAAATATTAACGCTTTTACGCGTGAGTAAAAAAAAGCGGCGAGTCGAACGCGCGCTGACAAAATTCCGCGTGAAGTCTCAAGAAAACGTAGAGCGAGACTTGAACGCGCGCCAAAGACTTGGGTTGACGATGTTGTCATTTCCAGATTGGGGATTCTTTATTGACATCCAGGCTTCTAAGAAGAGTCGCTCGTGAAAGTTACCCTCATGTCCAGCAACTCCGACAATTTTAAAACGCATTTCGTGGTTGCTTTCGTAGACATGACGGGAGATCTTGGAGTCATGGTTGAACATAGAAACAGCCCTTTTGTGTTCTGTAATCCCGGTTCTCAGTGATCATTCAGTTTGACTGTAGTATAGAAAACTGCAGTTGGTGAAAATGATTTTGTACACTGTGCCAGACTGTGGCCGCTCAACCTTTTCCTTGGTTTTCGGTCGCGGGAACAAACAGTTCTAAATAGTTTGAAGGCGACTTCGATTTTTGTTGCCTGATGATTTGACTAATCCTTTACGAAATTCCCTGCACATAGGATAGCATTACGACACCATTGTCTGAAGGATGAGCGATAATTATTGTCTCGCAGTACAGCCTTGACTCGTTTTATTTCTCCGCGTTTCCTTTTCTGTGTTGATGGTATGTTCTGTTCCCTGCGCAGCAAAAAGATACTGACGACAGATCTCCACATGCTGCCCGATTTAGGGAAAGGTTTTTGGAATAGGCATCTTGTAACAGTGCTACATTGGTGTTACACTGTTGCACCGACGAAAACATAACTAAATTCCCCTGCAGTAAATGATGGTTTTATTTAGTTTTTGGAATAGGCACCTTGTCATGTCTTGTAACAGTGTTACATTGGTGTTACACTGTTACACCAACGAAAACATAACTAAATTCCCCGGAGTAAATGATGGTTTTATTTAGTTTTTGGAATAGGCATCTTGTAACAGTGTTACATTAGTGTTACACTGTTACACCGATGAAACATGACTAAATTCCCCGGAGTAAATGATGGTTTTATTTAGTTTTTGGAATAGGCATCTTGTAACAGTGTTACATTGGTGTTACACTGTTACACCGACGAAAACATAACTAAATTCCCCGGAGTAAATGATGGTTTTATTTAAAGCATCATTTATTCATTTATTAGTGTTACGGCCATGGCCTACCCTATGACCTACTCTATGGCCTACCGGTGGTCAGATTTTTAAAAACATAAACACAACGTTTGATAGGGGTGCCGAATGGCCAAAATCAGCTAAAATCAATACCCCATTTATGACCAAAACGGTTGAAAAACCATACCCTTTGGGGCCGCACATACCTATATAGCCCATATAAGGGAGTACCCCCCTCCCCCCGGGCGTCTCGGATTCTCAAACTTTTGGCTGCGAGGTCTCGGAGTGTCGGATTTTGTTTTTTGGCCAACGGTTTCGATCAAAACTATGAGAAAATTTTTTTTTATTTGATTAAAAACGTACGATAGCACTCTTTTGAATATGTAGACACAACAAGTCGGGTTTTTAAGTCGTCTTGACGCACATGGGTTGTTTATTTACAAACTTTGGTTGTGTTCTTAACGTTAAATACATGAAGCCCCAGAAATACTAGCAACTTTATGGCAACTTAAAGTGCACCTAACCCCAAAAAATTTTTTTCGCTAAAACAATAAAGCTTATTTTGTGGAGTAATTAGCCGCAAAAATTTTTCGATTTGGTTAAATCCTCGAATTTCTGTGCCCCCTTGAAACCGAGTTTCATATGGTTCACGACCGAACATAAGGAGTCTGGGGAGAGTAAAGCCGTGACGTCACTTCGAGAACGAAAGCTTCGGCTGTCCCAGTCGGGCTTTTACTCTGTGTGAGCGTGGAAGCCTTTTTGCCGCACAAGTTTTTCGCTGGGGGCTCCACAGTCGACAGATTTCTGTTTTTATCAACAATATCTTCTACTTCGTCGGATTCTGAAATGAGCTTTGACTCAGAAGACTCCGAAATTTATTATATCGCTGAAGAGAATGACGACTCGCACTTGTAAACAAAGCAAAGTGAATAGTTAAAGGATGACGGCCGAGCTGATTTATATGCTGACAACTCTCTGGCCAACGAAGAATGGATAGACAAAATGAGGTGGATGCTGACAAAGAACTCGAACGAGCTCTGATGGACAGACCCGACGGCAATGATATGTAGAAGTCAAAGAGACTGTAGCGTGTGGTGCGTATATTTACTAAATTCGCGCATTCTTCGATCTCGCATTAACATACTTTCGTATAAATAAAAGTCAAGTCCGTTAACTTTCTCAAATTATTTTAACTTCACTCGTTCAACGTAGACCAAAATGATTATCCCATGACACAATGTTTGTGTTCTTTTCCTGCGAGTGTGGAAATTGTAGCGTCGCTTCCCTTCAAAACATCAGCGAATGTTATTGTTGTTATTATTATATTAGAGTGAGTTAGAAGGTTGTCAAGACTCAAAGAAGAGTGATCTTGTTCTTGAAGATATTGGTGCTGATGTTACCTTAAAGTGTGTTTCTGAATATCCAGGAATTAAACCTGTATGGCTTCAGAAATGGAGTTTTAAGATTAGTAGTGGGCAAATACAAAACTATCTGTCGGCTGTGCCGACTGACTGCTGTTGTTTCTCAGATCAGATGCAACAACGGCTTCATGAATCGATGGACGGTTATTCCAAATTCGTCTCGCTTAAGTCACTGAGTCAGCAAAATCCCTTCCTCTCTCTGAAAATCCAGGCATCGAGCGAGATCATCTGGTTTGAAATACTCTATGGAACAGATCACCGAACTCTTAGACGGCTAATCACTTTGCACGAATCGAGCCATCACTTTGTACGTTTCTTCTCTTCAGGACATCTCTCCATAAAACGTATGGCATAAATCGGAGTACCTCCTGTAAGTTTGTTGTGTTGCTACATCACACTACAGCGCACCTGGCTAGCATTTTTTTCGAACAACTTTTCCAGCCTTTCCCACAGAAACAAGTAAATAAGCGAATCTCAGAATCATCGTGTTCTCGATTTGACGTCACATCCGGCCCTCGACCCATTCTCCGTAAAACTCGGTCGTGGACCAAAATGGCGGCAATTTCACGTACTTTGACGAGCCATAGAAAATGAAAGATTTAACCAAATCGAAAAATTTTTGCGGCTAGTTACTCCACAAAATAAGCTTTATTGTTTTAGCGAAAAAAAGTTTTTGGGGTTAGGTGCACTTTAACAAATGGAACGCATCGACATCCTTTTTGGTGATGCCTGTGTAAATTGCGAACAGTGAGGCTCGGTCAACTTCATCTGGTCTGTTTTGTTTCGCCCTCCCTCTGTCTTAAAATATAATGGTCTAAATGCCCGGCAGTCAGAAATTTGCACAGAATTACGATGTTTAATTTTAATTGTAGAGCGATTCCAAGAATTATGTTCGTTTGCAAGATGACGAAATAAGCTTGGGAATACTGTGCACTTACGCTAAATAGAAATTTATCGAATTGTGACAAAAAGCTTCTTACAAACCTAACTCTTTGAAAATAGTTCATATAAGATATAAGACCTTGGCCAGCTGCAGTGAGGGAAAAACAGATGAAGGAGAGGAGTTGAAGATCAAAAGGTCCTAGCTCCAAATCATCGTTGTTTGGCTCAATGCTTTCACTGGTTACAACGACGGGCCCGGGGCCAGTTTAAATTCATTCGCTAGGTTATTACACCGTATTATTATATGGCTTGTGTTTGTGGGCGATATAAC
>JAHPZR010015509.1:30000-35000 GCA_019787425.1 Platygyra sinensis | reverse complement strand
CTTCTCAGGTAGCACTTTTTTGCAGTTTGTTGTCGAGGCTGGTGGGCTGTGTTCTAACATGGCCGACTTTCGTACGCGCCGCCGAATTCCTAATTTCCCTATGACGTCATAGTCATTCTACAATCTGATTGGCTTAAATTTGTGGCGGCCATCTTGGCTTTGGAAAACAATAGCATTCATTTTTAGCTCATTCATGCGCGCGCAGCGCTAGCAATGAATGAGTATCGTGAGGGACCAATGTCGACGGAAGTTGTGGTCCGTAGACAGAAATCTGTGGACGGAAGTCTGTGGGACGGGGAAATTGTGGACCGTAGACGGAAGTGAAAGTATCCTCACCACCCCACCCTGCTTCGGCTTAACAAAAGTCTAAATAAACTTCCGATGTCGCTGCAATAAGCAACTGCAAACATTAAACAACGTGTGTATGCTGTAATAAATAAATTTTAACATCAAGTCAGAATGTCGCAACCTCTGAAAATCGCCATATGCTTGAGAAGCCGAAATGTTCGCGCCTAGGGGACCCTGAACGGTATTTTTCTTCCTACAACCATCGCGAAAACATGAAGATCGGAGCGCTTTACAAGTTTTGACGACAACTCACAGATTTAAAGCAGCTTCTCGGACTTTAGAAACAACAATGGTAATGTAAATTATTACTTGAAGTTGATTTAAACTTTTGGAACGATTGGTAAAGCCACGGGCGTTAAAATGACTCCAAAAGCGGTCGGCAATAACTAAAGCTTTCGCTTTGGCATGAAGAATTAATTTGAACACTGCTCGTGCAGTGTGACACGTCTGCGAAATTTTCAACATTTTTTCGCTTTTAAATAGGTTTCTTCGCCTCAGCTTGAATGAAACTTTACTGCTATTGAACTTCCTTTTGCATTTCTTTCATTTGGTTCCCTGTATTTTGGAATTTTAGGTTTTTAAAGTGAACAGTACTTGCACACTGGATTTCTGCATATTTAATTTACGGCGACCTCCAGGCGCTTTGTTTACTTATAGATTATTCGCTTCGTTCAAATATTTTTGGGAGTCTTATTCAGCTACTACAGAACTGCCAAGAAAAGAACTGAATGGGCACTAATTTAACACACTTGAAATACGACTGATCTCAACATAATTGGCTTGTTTTTGTCGTCTTTTTGATTTAGAACTTTAACTTTTTTTTCGCAGCGCCGTATAAATATTTCGTCACACGGCGAAGAAATTAATTGATTTCTTGTTTTCAGATTGATTTTTTACGTGAGTTCTTCGCTTTTATTTTCTGTTGTTTTATCAATGTTAGCCGATATAGTGCAAGAATGGAAATTCTGTTGTATTTGGTTTTGTCAATAATTAACTCATTTTTTTTTCAATTTTCTCAACCTACGCTTTTAGGCTGGCCTAAATCTACATATTATTTAACAGCATAATAGTCATTTAACTAGATATCTTTAATATTTCACCACGAACATCATAAATTAGAGTTTTAGACATCCTCATATTTTGTTACTCTTAAGCAACCTATTGCCCTTGACAGAACTTTGGGGAGACTGACTGCCAGCCCTGGGTTGGTGGGAGGCACAGTGGCCTCATGGTTAGTGTGCTTGTCTCTGGATAAAGCAGTCTGGGTGCGAGCCCTGACCGGGGACACTGTGTTGTGTTCTTGAGAAATACACTTTTCTCTCACAGTGCCTCCTTCCACCCAGGTGTATATATAAATTGTCACGGGTGAACTTAACGCTGGGGGTAACCCAGCAATGGTCTAGCATCTCATCCAGGGAGAGTAGAAATTTCCTAGTTGCTTCATGCTACAGAAACTGCGATAAGCTCTGACCTGTTAGGCCCCTTGGCTCATATGCAGACCTTTACCATTACTGGGATGGTTCAGATACAAAATGTGGACTATGATTGATCAGTGGTTTCCAAATTAAAGGTAACCATCGACCAATCATAGCTCACATCGTTTACCCAGAGCTCCTAGTGCCAAAGGCTGACTTTTAATCTTCCCTAACTTAACGTAAACAGCAATTAGTTCTGAGATGATTTGTGCGGTTTTGGTGTTCGTGGAAATGGATCAACAATATGTGATCCCACATAATGCCTATCCCTGCAACAAAGGGGACTGTCTGATTTCCAATCCCAACGAGGAATGGATATTTTCCCAAGAATAATTAACAATTATTCACCGACACTGAGGTGAATAATATTGTTTTAGTATATACCACACAAGCTGAATAACTAGCGGCCAAAAGGGTAACTTTACTTGTGACAATGTACCGACAAAAGCCATTTTGTTTTTCTTCGGCTGCTCCGAGGTAAATAGTACTTGGCTAATCACCTCCAAGCTAGCCAATCAGCGCGCGCAAAAAGTACTATTCACTTGTGTGGTATATACTAATGATATCTATTTGAACTTCATTCCTGCTGTTTCATACGGGTTCAACTGTACCAATATTTCATAACCAAACAGCAGAATGCACATTAGTCATTACATGAATGAGCTGGCTCTAAGAGCCCTTTGATCTCTAAACAACAGCCTATTGTCTTTCTTGGCTCCTGATTGGTTACCACCCCTATGAGCCATGTATACTACTTTTGTTTTCTCTTTGTTCAACGATGCTCGATCGGCGGGCTTTTTCCTCTTTGGTTTTTCGACGGTAAAAATAAACTTTGTAGGTACGGAATCGGGCTTCAAACGAAATCTTTGTCCACCCATTGGTTTTATGAAGCAATTGGTTTCAAAATGCTGACTGCAGTCGTAAGAGTTTTTGTTTACCGGAGTGTTCTCTCGACGCAGTTTCACGAGCCATATCGCCAGCAAATTCTTCTTTGACAGCGGGAGTAAATGCCATGACAAGTCTTTGCATTCCGCTTTGGAACTTTTGACACCCAAAAGATTCGCAATGCCTCACCTTGTGTAACGACACTCAAAAGTCGGAATAATATTACCTTAATGTCATTTAGCTACTAATTTCCCTCTTTGTTTCCTTGTACTTTATAGCGATCTAGACCCGATAGCCTCGTTTTGGCGTAAGCTCACTGAGAGTCCGCTGGTTTCGCGTACTCAACCTTGATAAGAGCTATTGTCAGGTATATTTCCCTTTTAGAGGGAATTTTTATTAGCAGTTAGAAGGATTTGTATGGGAAGAGAGACGCTACTGAGGTTTTGCGAATTCTTTTTACATTGTTGTAATTTTGCAGGTTTTCAAGCTTCCATAAAATCTTTACCTAGAATTTTCAATTTATCCTTATATGTTATTCTTCTTTCTAGCCTACTATTGTTTCATGCTAGCAAATACCTCTTGTACTGGTGATTAATAACAGAAAAGATTTTTGGAAGCCGAAACCTCCTGGCTACCATACAAAAGTTTCCTTTTTTGGAATATTCAATTCGTCATTAAATCTCAATTTTACAAGGGAGTGGTCCGAAAATTGATGTTCTGGCAATTAATGCTGGACGGCCATTTTGAGCCTCCTGTTGTGAAACCTTCTACTAACTCGTTGAAGATCCTGCTAATTTCTAAAAACATGTGGCTACATGCAATGAACCAGCTGTCCTCCCTGGACCCTGTGCAAATATCAACTGACCACTTACAAAAGAGCGGTTTCAGTGTCAAAAACTAGCCTTCATCACCACGCTTCATGTTTGGGTAGGGATCATTGCTTAGTAAACTGACTCTGTAGTGGTGCATTATGTGTTCATAAACTTTAATCATGCTTTTAATAACCTGTCTCGAATCGGTCAATGCACAAGTGTGGCTTGTTTGACCAAGCTAACAAAGCTATCTTCGACGAGAAACTCAACGTACCATACGTTGTTGATAAAGCCCATTTTTACAATAACTTATTAAATTCCGAGTACCCGTATGCATTTAAATTGTCTTCCATCAATGAATATTGATAGCCGATAAAATGATGTAAAAAAAAACAAATGTTTCAACACGTAGTACTCAAATTTTAAATTTTAACCAGTTGAATAAATAAAAAGGAACAACAGAAAGGCTCTATTTTATGGCGCATCATTTATAACGGACCAAGAGTGAGGGCCATGTTAAAGCTTGATTTGTCAGGCCCGTACCATTGTACCTACTGCTTGGTTTACAATATGTTCTTCTGTTTAACCTCAAATTATTAAAATGGAACTAGGAGATTAAATAAAACCTCTTTGTTTGTGCTGTGTTCTTTCGGCTTTGGGATTCAGCTGAAATGAAATTACGAACAGAAGTATATCTTGGTGTTTGAATTAGCACTCAAGGATATCAATAAGTCATTACCGAACAAGTCATTACAATTTCAATTTCAATTTCAACTCTCACAAACATTAATTTTACAGAGGTGTTTGAAAAAAATACAATGCAGATAAGGAATTAGAAAGTTAATAGCCTGCGAGCAGGCTAACTTGTTTGGATAGGGTATCGCGGTCAAAGGCGATAAAGAACCGAGAACCGGCGAAGCCGGCGAGAAGAATGAGGCGAGGAAAGTTTTCCTCGCCCTATTCTTCTCGCCAGGTTTTTTGTCCGCAATACCCTGCCTAAACAAGTGAGCCTGCTTGCAGGCTAGTAGAAAATTAACCACGGACCACTACAAACGTGATGGAAAGGACAGACAGTAAAGTAAGAATTTGGGCAAAGGAAAACTTGTTATTACTAAGTATACGTTTTTTGTTAAGCACTCTGAACTGTTAA
The DNA here is from genome assembly GCA_019787425.1 of Platygyra sinensis. Taxonomy (NCBI): domain Eukaryota; kingdom Metazoa; phylum Cnidaria; class Anthozoa; order Scleractinia; family Merulinidae; genus Platygyra; species Platygyra sinensis. The sequence continues at coordinate 30,330 of JAHPZR010015509.1, read as the reverse complement.
TTGTGTTGAAAAGTCAAAATTATGAAAATTTAAAACCCTGTAGGAGCATTAACTAATCATTTTAGTGACGTTTTTGAGGGAAACCGAGCATTTTAGTGGAAAAAATGGAGCATTAAGGTGGAGCATTTAGTTAAGAAATAAAAGCATTATGTACAAAAGCCTACTTGGAAGTCCACTAGGTTAAGGACGGTGCCTACTAAATACAAAGGTTTTTGCGCCAAGTTAGGATCACGAGAAAAAAGTAGATCTTTGCAAGGGCTATTGGAATCCACAAAGAAAAATAGGGTAGCCACGCATTTTTTCGAGATAATTAGCCTTGAATCCCAACAA
>JAHPZR010015509.1:0-22500 GCA_019787425.1 Platygyra sinensis | reverse complement strand
ATTGTGGCGTGACTTCCGTCACTTGGAACATTCGAGTGTATGCTAATTTGATCTAGAAGTTTCGTGCATATTTAATTAGCCTTGTCACGGTGACTGAGCAATTTATTTTAGTCGTTGACGTCTGCTGCTGTAAATAGTTTATATTGTAATGATACCCTATTTAGTATAGCCGGAACGTTCTAGACGTTTTGCTGTAAAGTATATAAGTAAATCGCTGTAGTGTTTAGATGGTTTTTATTCCCAGGAGTTTTACAGTAGTGTTTACTGAAGTGTGACGAAGGTCGCGTGTAATCGACAGAGGTCGTGTTTGTAAAGTGTAACAGAGGTTACGTGGATATTTGGCAAGAGGCCGTGTGTTTAAAGTCAAGTGTAGTTACAAGCCTAGCGTGTGCTTGCAGAGAAGTCCTGTGTGGAAATACTGCGTTCGTGTGGATTAAAAATTTCCTGTTGTGTTTCCGGAATCCCTGAGTTCCGATTAGACTACAAACTTCTCCGACCACTAAAAACATTCGAACCTGTAACACAATATCTCTAGAAATATTAAAGCAGTGTTCTTGAAACTTGGCACCATCAATGTGCATCACAAAAGAAACAAAATGACACCCTTAGCACCGTTGCCATGACAACAGTTTTGCCACTGGTGTTGTTTTAATAAAAACTGAAAATCCCAGTTTTTGTCTGAAAACAAGATCCATCTACCCTACACAATCTATCGATGGAAGTTACGACAACATGAGAACTATGTATGTTTCATTTAGGACCCTTTGTCTCACTTAAGAGGTTGAAAATGGAGGATTCGTTTTTTCGACAAAAAGAGACTGGAGCCGAAAGGGTTGCTATGGCAACAGCACTAAGGGTGTCATTTTGTTTCTTTTGTGATAGACAGTTATGGTGCCAAGTTTCAAGAACACTGCTTTAATATTTCTAGAGATAGTGTTTATTCATTACTTTACAATTTTTAGCTGCAAACAATATGACCTCATCACTGATCTAATTTGCATAATAGAAAAACGTTAATATCTCTGAAACGAAAAAAGATATTTCAAAAAGAGAAACGCCATTCTTCTGTATTTTGAAAGGACTTTCAAATAAGCAGGAATTATTTTTCACTTCATATGCACTTGAAGGTCCTGAAGGCTAAAGCTAGACGTTGCATGTCCAAGTACTGTTGATATATCTGTGAAATTTATATCGACTTTCTTTGCGTCAATAGTGTCATCTTTACCAAGGTCTTGAATTGTGAACGATTTTAGTGGATGCATCATTGTGTAACAGTGTAAGTTGAAGACACCAAGGCTGGGTCTGATCGCCTTTTGTAGCAGTTTTGCTCCAAAATTGGGAAAAACAAATATTCTTCAAATGTTTCACATATCTTAGTTTTACAGCTACCGCGTGAAATGCATCGATTCTGGCGTGCAAAATGAACGTTTAAAAAGGAACTCGTGCGTGCACTTGCCATACTCTGCAAACTGGGGAAGCGAGGAGCGAGCGGAAACGAAGTGATCATCCCTAAGTACTTCATGTATCCCTTATTATAGTGTATATAATACAGTATAATAAGAGATAAATACCCTATAATACACTATGTTCCAAATACACTATAATAAGGGATACACGAAGTACTTACCTGGTCATCTTTCAAGACTCCGCTGACATATCCATGGCTCACCAGGTTTAGGTCGATGTGATCTAGTGCTTTCCGGTGTCCGGCCATCCGAGCTGTCGTTGTTATCTCACAGCTCCCTAGATATGGAAAACCCTAGCGATCTGGAGATGTTATCTAGAATGAGAGTACAATTTGACAAGATGCACGAAAGACGGATTCCGTAAAATTCAGAAACATTTCCGAAATCTTAATTAGATATAAACGTCACGAGTATCATTGCGCTTAACCCGAAAGAAGGGCTAACGTAGGTTATTAGTTAACCAGCGAGATGAAAAGATATCATCCCTTAAAATAAAAAGATATGAAGGTCCAGAGAATGCTGAAGCACAGTTAGTAGCAAAATACCAATCCTTAGGGATGGTGCCTTGGCGCCGAAAATTCGCTGTAGTGCATTTAGCTACACTGACACAACATGAGAGTGTAATCAAACTTAACAGACCCTGAAAGTAAATAGCATAGTTGCGATACCGTAAAAGAACGACTGAAAGACGTATGTTGAAGCAACTACCGAAGTATTTGACTAAAAGGGCAGGCTACGAGAGAAACCACAACGAGTAAGAAGGGAATAAAGATGGTGAATGTTTGAGCTCGGTAATGAAAGGTGAATTGATCAACATGGTACGAGCCTAGGACAAATAAAAACCTGAGTCCGAGCGACCGGAATCAAACTCATGACCTCCCGGACATCGGGCAGGCGCTATACTGAGCTACGAAAACTCATGGAGAGCAAAAAACAGACCGTCTAGGTGTATCTTTCACTCGAATTTTGACCTCGCTCTCCATGAGTTCTCGTAGATCAGTGGATAGAGCGCCCGCCTGGTGTCGGGAGGTCATGGGTTCGATTCCTGTCGATGACTCAGATGTTTCTTTGTCCTACCCTCTTGTCCTGTTCATCAATTCACCTCTCACAAACGCCTAAAATGTATGCAAAAAGATTGAAAAACGGTTACGAATGTAAGTTAAGATCCTCGACCGAGGGGCTACAAGGGCAGGTCAAACAATCAACGCAAGAGGGTTAGCTAAGAGCGACATGACAAGAGGTCTCCAGACAAGGAATGGCCGCAATTCTGTAGGAAGGAGGGATACGTTTTTCAGTTGCATGAAGGGTCCGAAACAGAACGAACCCGCGTTTCTTCCACTGGCGGGAGTTGTCCCTAACATCGACACCGACAAACCTCCCAACTCTCCCCCCCCCCCCCCATCCAAGGGGTAGTACGTTAGTTACAGTCTTGGCGACACCCGGAATAGTTCTGTGCAGAGTTCCTCTTGAGAGAATCATTTCTCTTTTCAGCCTTTATATTTTAGTTTAAGAAGACTAATATCTAAATCTACACCTTATGGTCCCATTCGTATTCAATTTGTTATAAAAAGGGGCGCCCTAGGCTCGATTTCTAGCCTCTTCAAGGAGTTCAGTTATTTGCGGCGCAGCGTGAGAGAGTCTTGGCGCGAGGAACGAACAAACAGGCGTTCTGTCTCTTTTCAGTGCCGTGCGTCAATGTTTTCTCGTGCGCCACTTTTCACGATGCTCCTTAACTAAGTGAACGCACGGAAGAGGCTACTAATTTCTGGCCTCTAAGACCAAACCTTAACTTGAAAAACTCGGAGACATTGCTTTAGTGAGTGGTTGGCTTCTAATGTACGAATAATATCAGGAGCAACAACCTCTCGCACGCATTTCTAGTTAACAAATAGTCTAATCAACGTTGAATACGTGGCATTTGTTAACGTTGCCTCTGTGACCCTCTGGCGGAAAGCACGGCTCTGAGGAGAAAATCACATTTAGATTGAGGCAGGAATAAAAAATTTCTTTTGTTTTAGTCCTCTAAACTTAGGCGCTTTCAGCAGAATTTTTTCTTAAAGTATTGGCCCATTAGAGGGGGGATCACTCGAGAATTCGCAATCCTGAGTGCTACATGACTTACATGACTCATAAGGGATAGAAAGGGCAAGGAAGGAAGCCGGGTTGGGAAGCTTGGTATGTTCATGATGAACATGTAAACATCTTTCTTTCATTGTTAAGTCAAGAAGGGAACAACAAGGCCAAATCATCAGACCCTAAGCGGGTCCTATCACTCCTATGAGGCCAAACTACCCCTCCCCAATGCATAAGAGCTAAGAGACATATAACATGATTGAACCTGAATTTATTATATAGACGCAACTGTTTTAATGGCAAATACACCACTCGTAAAATTCATACGGCCCTATTTGCAGTTGTGACCAGTTGACGTGACGTGTTCTGCGATGTAGCGGATGCGTGACAGCTAGTCGTGATCGTTTTAAAATGTTCAATTTATCTGTCACGCAATCTACGTTTTGTTTTTCCATTATAAATCCTGTCATTTCCAACAACTAGCCTTATAAACAACAGCATTTGAGAACGGTTGATCCTATCTTTCTGAGGGAAAAAATATTTGATGCGATGAGCGCTTTGGAAATAAAAACCCTAAGATAAATTCAGCAGGTCTTTAGCTGTTTGGCAATAATTTTACTTTGCACCCTAAATAAGGTAGATCTAAGATTATTTACTTTTTGAACAGATGCTGAAACGGCGAAAAGTGAGCGTACAGATGAGGTTTACTGTGTATTTCCTAGGTGTCTAGAACTCTTGGTGCTTTGTTTTTCATTTGTTTTTTGCAGAAGAAGATTGGACTTTTTCAAGAGGAAATGATGGTCCCATCATTTTCTCTTGACTTTTTTCGGCTTCCGTCCTGGGCTGCCTTTTTTGGGCGCCTGGTTTTAGCCTCACGGGCCCCTTGGCACCTCTCCGAGTCTAGCGCCAGGAGCCCATCCCCCATGAGGATGATTGGCTCCTGACTGAACCTAAGATATACCATTGTGATATATAGGTTTCCATGCACCATATACAATTCAACATTTCCTTTTTCCAATCGCTGAAATATTTACTTACATAAATGCAAGCCAGTTACGCTTCCTAAAGCGTCTTGTTTTGATATTAAGAAGGATATTTTTTTTCCTGATGCGTCGTCATTAGTTTACTGAGTTCCCACTTTTAAACAAATGTTAAACAAAGACCTGCAATTTGAATTGTTTATGATGCAACTCTTTCCTTGAGTAATTCCATGGGATGCCTGTGGCAGGCCACGGTAAGTTTTCGGTAGGGTTTCTTTTTTTTCGTCGACACAAAACGGCAAATTTGATTGACAGCTGAAACTATTTTTATTTCCAAACATTCTGCGATTCTGCGACTCTCGGAAGGATTGTAATTTCCAGAAGCATTGTGCAATTCTGGCAAGGAACATTCTGCGATTCTGCGATTCTGGCAAGGACAGGAAATAAACAGAAGGTAAGACATTTTAGAAGGCATTTCGACATTGTGTATTGAATTGAACAACATCCGCATTCCGTGTTACGCATCGAAGCAACGAGTTCACTGTTCACTCAGCCTGCCAAACTACGAGTTCAGCAACCGGACCTGCGTGTTCATCCGGCCTACTTGCTTGAAGCTTAGGCTAAGTAAGAAGTTTGAAGCAACTTTGACACAAGATATACATTGCATCAGTGTATTCACAAATCAAGGATCGATTCCAGCACGGAAAACATCGTCACCAACCACTTTAAAAATTGGCTCAAGTACTTGTTGGTTTGCAATTGAAGACATTTAAGCCTCGAGAGTTTTACTCTATCGAAATTTTCGCAGTTCATTCAATTCATGAGTCGACAATCATGCTACGTGATTTGTAAAGTTTTGTGTATTCTTCCTGACATATAATTATTGAGCTTGCCTGTTTATCTACTTGACTTGACTTCAGAATTCATTCTAATGCTACGCTCCCCAGCCCGAGCATCCCACGGAATCGCCTTTTGGCGTCTTGTTTCAATATGGATAATCAGGGGCACCCAACGAAACATTTTCACAAAATGTAACAAACAACCCATAAAAATGATAAGTAAACGCTTTTAAGGCCTTTTTAACAATTTTTTTCGGTTGCTGGGAAGAAAATATCTGTTCCGCACTCCCAGCAGGATGGTAAGAAAAGTTCCGTTTCCCAGCTACATTGGTAGGGAAATTCCCAGCCAGCTGACTCTCTGCCGATTTTTTTCCCAGCCAGCAATTGAAAAAGACATTAATTAGTCAAAAATGCATGCTTGTCCCGTATTCGTTTAGTTTTGGCCTTATTTTGCTTCTGCATATGAGAAAATGCCCTAACAATTCTAATAATAATATTTCAAAACTTCTCCAACAAATGGTGAGAGTCATGGTGTTGCTTGGCTGTTAGGCTTAAGTTTTGTAACTTTAGATGCATGATATTTTATATCCTTACATTTATGTACATATTTCTTTCTTTTTTAATATTAATTTGTGGAAAACCTGCAAAATAGCTATAGCTAAGCGTTTCTCCCACGTTAAATAAAGATTATGTATGTATGTTATGTAGGCAAAAAGGTTAATCTACAATAAACTAATTTATGAGTAAACAATTATACATTTACCTTTCACTGCCAAGCATTTATTAGCTAGGTCGTGTATTTCTGACATACAGTGAACAGCGAGTGAGCAAAAAACAGGTACAATGATCTTGTACCATAAAGATTACATACAATTTTTACTTCACTCTACCCTTTCCAAGTTCATTTCATTTTCATAGGTATGTCCTCTCCATAATCACCTGCAAAATTAATTAACAGGGAAAAAGAACTTAGAGACAAATAGTATGATTGATTCAATGGCATTTTCAGATGAAATTATGGCCTCTTCAAATTAAAGTTATTAATAATTTGTAAAAACTAAAGGAACACATATGGTTACTTCTTGAACTCGAACCCTTTGCGTCACATGTCATCAGTTTATTACTTCTTTGTCAAAAAAAGGCTGCTGAGGTAGTAACATCCATTTCTTATCATGGTGCAAAATGTGACCAAGTTAGGCATCAGGTATAGTTATGTAAACAACAGCCACAAATGCCTGACTGTTGTAAAGTGCCCCAAATAAATAGACTTCTCATTACCATTAATTAATTACAAACTAAAATTGTTACCATGGCTCTACAAATTGTTGAACATCTTCATCTCAGTGACTTGAATATGCAGACATTCACATTTTAAGGCGAGTGCAAATTTAAGAGTTGTCACATAGAAAAACAAAGAACTCAGCCGCGTGGACGAGAGAGGGTCACAAGAATGAACAAGCAATGAATGCTCATGGTCACAAGCCTAACTCAACCTAGTGGAAGAGAGAGGGTCACAACAATGAACAAGCAATGGATGCTCATCATCACAAGCCTAACTCAACCTGACGGAAGAGAGAGGGTTACAAGAATAAACAAGCAATGGATGCTCATCGTCACAAGCCTAACTCAACCTGATGAAAGAGAGAGGGTCACAAGAATGAACAAGCAATGGATGCTCATCGTCACAAGCCTAACTCAACCTAGTGGAAGAGAGAGGGTCACAAGAATGAACAAACAATGGATGCTCATCGTCACAAGCCTAACTCAACCTAGTGGAAGAGAGAGGGTCACAAGAATGAACAAGCAATGGATGCTCATCGTCACAAGCCTAACTCAACCTAGTGGAAGAGAGAGGGTCACAAGAATGAACAAGCAATTGATGCTCATCGTCACAAGCCCAACTCAACCTAGTGGAAGAGAGAGGGTCACAAGAATGAACAAGCAATGGATGCTCATCGTCACAAGCCTAACTCAACCTGATGGAAAAGAGAGGGTCACAAGAATGAACAAACAATGAATGCTCATCGTCACAAGCCCAACTCAACCTAGTGGAAGAGAGAGGGTCACAAGAATGAACAAGCAATGGATGCTCATCGTCACAAGCCTAACTCAACCTAGTGGAAGAGAGAGGGTCACAAGAATGAACAAGCAATTGATGCTCATCGTCACAAGCCCAACTCAACCTAGTGGAAGAGAGAGGGTCACAAGAATGAACAAGCAATGGATGCTCATCGTCACAAGCCTAACTCAACCTGATGGAAAAGAGAGGGTCACAAGAATGAACAAGCAATGGATGCTCATCGTCACAAGCCTAACTCAACCTAGTGGAAGAGAGAGGGTCACAAGAATGAACAAGCAATGAATGCTCATCGTCACAAGCCTAACTCAACCTTGTTTGTAAGAAGATAGGATAATTTCTGATAAGTTTTCGATAATCAAAAGGAGTAGTAAAAGATCTGCCAAGTAAAAAAAGTATATGGTCATAAAAATAATACCTGTAATACTGGTATATACAACACACAAAAACACTAATAAACAGAACAAATACTTATTCATACATTTTGAGAACCCAAGCCCACACAAAACAGCTGATGATCAGTTTCATTTCGACCAGTGAACCTTTGTACATGTTAGTCTGTCCTGACAAATTTATCAGGAGCAATCTCAAGCAAAGGCCTATATTCACTCAGAGGGACATAAAAGCTACACTATAACAGTGCTCATGATGCCAATAATTAAACATAACGTAGAAGAAATGAATGATACATGTAAAACTGTAGTGGACCGGCATAGCTATAAGACAGCAAAATAAAATAAGGTCTGGCCAGACAAACTTCGTGCCCTGCCAAAATTGCACCTGAACAGGCCAATGACCTGTGAGAATTGTGAATTGAAGGAATGCACAACAGTTAATTTCAAATACCATCAGTGTGTATTAAACATCCAGAACATCTTCCAACAAATTCCGCAGACATTTGCCAGTCAGTGTGCCAGTCTTATTTGGAATGAAAACACGAAATTGTCAATGTGCTTAAGGTTGTACATTTTATTTTTTGGCACATGTTTCTTCTCTACAGCCTGGAGTTCTTGAAAAAAATTATCTGAATTAATCAAACTTTTACTGTAAAAGTACAGGACAAAGTCTTACCTTTTGTTTGCAGCTCTGGTTGGAGAATCGTTGCCGAGTCTCGAACCGAGATCAGGGAGCCGGCCGACCGACACCACGACAAATCTGTGAATGAAAATACTGCTGTTAGCTCATTCAATTCTACCCTGCTTTTGAAGTTCATCACTAGAACCTCAGCATGCAGATAACAAAACAATGGAAAATTAATCTTACATGTAAATGAGGAAGATACAGAATATATTCGCTCAAAATGGCGCTTGATCCGCGTGTATGAATCCAAAAAACCGGTTTTTCCCGCCAACGCGATCACTTTAGCCAGCGGTCATCACTTTGTCATCACCGAGGGACTGGTGCAGGGGTTCATTCTCAGTCGTCATCAGTCTTCCGTGTTCCTTCAGCCAGCTCCTTCTGTTCGGCTTGAAATGCTAGAGGAAAAGTATTTCCCAGCCAGGTCGGCTTGAAATGCTTGAAAAAGTCAGTAATTCCCAGCAGAGGCCACTAGCAATTAAAAATTTCCCAGCCAGCTGAATGTGCACTGCGGAACACCTTTTTTGCGGAACACCTCCGTTGGGTGCCCCTGGATAATGTTTACTGCACATTCAGTGGCGTAATTTCATGATTTTGATCACGCTGTTCAGTTGTTTGGTAGAGTTGCTAGACCGCTGGCAGTCTGTTTTTTTTTCTCGAAATTTCAGCGGGGATTATGAGGAGAGACTAATCAGCCTAAAGTAGACTGGGACGAGACATGGGCGCCAAACTGCCATACTCGTTCTCGTCTAAGCCCGGGCGTCTAAGGCCTGGTCCAAACGCCGCTCCACTCATTTGCCAAACCAAACTCAATAAAGTAAGACTTTGAAGCGACGACTGATTCAGACGGCGTACTTTATGAATCTCCTGATTCCAAGCAGTCAAGTTATGAAATGTCACGCTGTCTGGACACTTCCATTTACCTCCTTTGTAGCTACAATAACAAAATCTGATTGTTATCAGAAAATCAAGCTGTAAACGATTTCTAGTTAAAAGATAGTAAAAAAACCCTCAAAATCTGTTTTCAGAATCTAGATTATCCTTAGTACTTTATCCTGCTTTGCCACCGAAAGGTGGCAGCTTTTAGATCTTTTATTTGCGACAATCGCTGAATAGGAGATGGAGAAATGCTCCACGCCCCATGATAGCGCACCTATTTCTATTTCTTCAATACACGCTCTAGTGCACTCACAACACACCTTGTAAAGAGAGGATATAAACACTGCCTCGTTAAAGACGCTACAGAAAAAGTACGCTAAATTCCTCGTCACTCGAAACCTCCATCAAAAACGAGTCCCACAGAATTCCATTTGTAAGTACATTTAATCCAGCCTTACCAAGTATACCTCAAGTCATTTCCAACAACTTTAACATTCTTCGTTAGTAGTATAGTAGTTGGCGGTTTCAGCACACTGTTCCAAATTTTTCCCAGCACAGTTTTCTGAATTGGATTTTCAAAATATAATTGGGGTTCGAGCCCTCAGTCTTCAATTTTTCTGAAATATAAAACAAAATCTAATTCAAATTCTATTCAATAAAATCTGAACCAACAATTAAAACTATTTTCTAAATTTAAATCTCATCAAATTCTTTTATAAATTGTGGCATTGTATTTTTTGAGCATTTTAATCTCATCATGTGTTTCAACTTCTGTGATTAGAAAATTTGATAAGGGCTCATCTTTAATTTTCTTCTCTAATGATTTAACCCAAAAATTGTCTTTTATTGTTGGACTGATCAAACATAATTGTCTGTTTAATAGATCGCTACCAACATATTCTATTAATTGTCTTGGAGTTACTCCCCAATGTTGATCAACAGCATAATAATCATCACCATAAAGTTGATTTTCTGTAAAATTGAATAAATATCTACATGCTTCTTTCAATGAATTTGTGTAATTTAATTTATCAATGGTCTGTTGTTGTGAAAATATTCTGAAACTTGATTTTGTCCAATAATTCCTATTATTCTTCTGTCACTCATTATATTATATGTTATATATTATTTTTTTATGTCCATATGCGCGGCTATTTTTACCATCTTCAAGAATGTATCTCTTATCATCAAAACAGCTGAGTGATACTTTGTTTATTTCATAGCTGCTCAACTGATGGTTCTCACTTCTGATTGTTTTCATCTTGTGCTGTAACTGTTTTTTATTGAAAAGAGTGTCCTTATAATTTTCATGTGTTATATCTTCCTTGATTACACTCTTCTTAATTCCTTTTGCGGTCTTCCCTCCTTTTTGGTTATCTTTGATATAGCTGTACATCTTTGATCTCAAACCAATGAATTCACAAATGGGAACTCCAGCAGCTTCATCTTTGAACTTACCAATGACTTTCTTATTTGTCTTATCGAAATACGGTGAGTTTTCAGGATAGTCACTGTTGTCGAATTTATCTTTGTCATTCCAAAAGTCTTGGTATACATCTTCAGCTTCAATTTCATATGTCAAGCTGCCTGTGTCTGTGAATAATAACTTGGCTTTGTTTCCATACTTTTCTTTAATGTAGTTATAATGGCAATCATACATTAATGTTTTACTTAGATCCAAGATGCACATCCCAACATACGCAGGTCTATTGAGAGTAAGTGTTTCTTTGATCTTATGCACAGCTACTAGATTCTCATTGAATATCTTGCTGCTGACATAGGTTGGCTTACTTGTTAGTTTTAATAGTTTCTTCTCATCAGTCACCAATCTTACATCAACACGCTTCCTAATATTCTCCATCGTTTTACCGAATACGCTGTTATTCATCAGCTTGAAGAAGTCTTTCTCAAAGCATTTTTAGCATTCTTTCGTTTTTCTGTGTTGAAATCAATGTATTGTTTTAACCAGGGAGATTGATCAAACTCAAGTACTCTGTGGACTTTACTTACTTTCAAACCAAGATTAGATATAATTGGAGGTTCCTGTAATGCAAAACATATTTTCTTTCTTCTCCAATGTTGGTATTAATTTACTTACTAAACCAGTTGATATCCCATATTTCTCAGCAATGTTTTGGCAGTACTCAGACAACATATCTTTTGTCACTCTCACTTTTTCTGGTGCTAATGGATAGTCATTGTGAAGATCATGTAACTCTTCCGGATACTCAAGATCTACTTCCAGTATCATACCTTTCTTGCTGTCTTCTTTATACTTGGCAAGATCTATTTTATCAATCTGCTTTTGTGTCATCCATCTAAATCCGCCTGTTGGTAAATACTGATATTTAGAGGGCGCCTTCTCATCATATTCATTCATGTATTTATTGTTTGCTTTACCATAACGATTTGCAATATAGCTGATACCACCACGCAAACCTTTTTCAATGAATTGGAACATATCAATATCAGTCATAAGCTCTAATTTTATATTAGTCATTTTCAACATAGCATCCCATGACAAACCAGGAGATGTGAAGTAGTGGCATGGATCAAGTTTGTAATATTCGAGACATGTTTTCCTGAAGTTTTCAAATACATCAGCCAAAAGAAGGACATCAGAAGCGAGATAATAATTATGGTATTCACCCATGTTTTTACAAGAGAATGTATTCCAAACATCTTGAGCATGTTTATAATCTTCATCTGATATATGTTCATTGTTCAATATACTGAAGAAATCTTCTTTAGAAGGTAGCTTTTCATTGAATTTATCAAAACTATCCATATAATCATAAGGATATACTCCTTTTCTAACCATCAAATCAAGCTCTTTTCCTACAAATAATTCAGATGTATATTTCAATGCTTCTTTTGGTAAATTACTTACAAGTTTTTCAAGACTGGAACTCATGAATTGGAAACTATCAAGAAACACAAGATGATTACCAAGCATGAAAGCCATGTACTTTTCCATATTGTTGGGGATTGCATTGATGTTCATTTCACATTTTTCACCTTTCTTATTTGTGTATACATGATTCTTGACAATGGCTCCAATCTCTTGCATAATGAAATGACTGTCATAACCTCTTAAATTATGAAATATGACGGGTATCTTTATTTCTTCTGGATTCACTCTGAGTTTCAAATTACATTCTTGATGAGCTGATCCTCTGTATTTACCAGTTATATGACAATGATCTCTTACTTTGATATCTTTATCAGAATATTTTTTATTACAAATATAACATTCATCAGTTTTTCTGAATTGTATTTCATCTTGTTTTGTCATTTTCAATGGTTTATTGAATTCTTTTTTTATGATATTTTTACAATATTTAACTTCTTTCAACATTGCTTCCATGAATTTATAAACGGCTTTTTCACCTTTGAACAATTTAACTTCTTTACTATACTTATCATCATAACAACATACTACTTTATAACCAAAACCACAATCAGTATGTTTTTGATAAGCTTCTGTGTAAGATTTATCATTATTTCTTTTACATCCGTGAATCTTCTCAATAATAGCTTCAAAGTCGGCATAAATAACAAACGGAACAGGCTGCTGTTTATGGAAGTTGTTGAATTTCAATATATTGTTGGATTTGTCTGGCATTTTTACTGCTTGTGTTCCATTTACTTGAATACAATTATCTTTGTGATCATTCAATACTCTTTCAGAGCTGAAACATTGTAAACAATGCATACAGAAATGTTTTCTATGCTCATGCTTCGTTTGATTGTACATGAATCTATTGAAATCTTCGACAAGCACATAGTGTTTATTATCATTTTCAGTTATCAGTAATAAATTCATCTGATTGTCATATTTTTCTTTTGACACATAGATTGGATATGGCTGCTTGTTTTCATATCCGAATACATTGATATTAATCTCATTTTGTTTTTCAATCTTGTTGTACTGCTTAATACTTACTGGAAATTCAATTCCTGAATAATCTAAATTTTTAACATATGCTTTGTCAGATTTTTTGATTCTCTGTGGATTTTTGTCTTGCGGATTTAAATGTCTGATGTGACACCATCTGAAACATTCATTATCTTCATTTTTCATGTTGATCAATCCCTTTTTACTGTTTCTGAGCTCTGGTGGAAGTTTGATATATGAAGAGCCCTTCATCGGCTGATATTGTACAATATTAAGATGGTGATTGTCAACGGATTCAATGGTCCAACCTGAACCCTCAGATATCCATTGAGCTATAATGTTCAAGATTTGATCTTTTGATAATTGTAATGCTTCAAGTATTTCTACATTATTGATGATGGTTTGAGGTTTGCTGTTGAAGTACGCTGTTTTAAACAGTATTTCATCATTTGCAAATTTTTTGAAGGTAACCTTGAGAGTTTCAACGAATCTTAGACCTTTCTTAGAGGTAAGTAAGCTTATTATATGATGTTCGATGGCCTTTCTTGTGTTTTGTAGCTGTACTAAGGGGTTTTTGTTATTTTTAATACCGATTTCGAAAGACTCTGTGTATCCTTTCAGAGCTTTGGCTACTTTATCTATCTTAGTCCTTGGTAACGGGGGTTGGTTTTTTAGACCGAGGCAATGGTACTGGTTCTTCTGGTATTGGTGATAGAGTTGGTCTGTATTTATCTCCAAACTCTTTTGGTGGAAGAATTGGTTTGTAATCATCCTGGAATTCCTGTGGTGGAAGAATTATGTTATCTTCATACTCCTGAACCATTTGCTTCACACTCTTTCGAGGAGCTGGAACTGGTTTGTAATCATCCCTAAACTCTGGTGGTGGAAGAATTATGTTATCTTCATTTTTGGGCTGTTGTTTTGTGTGTTTTGACTGACACTTTTTTATTTCTGAATTTTGCTTCAATAATAAATTGATCAGCTGGGATTTGGTGAGTTTTGAGAGATCGCTTCTGTTCATATAATTAGTTGAGATAATTTTTTTCATTCTATATATAATTTATAGAATTAATATTTCTTTATATAAGTTTTGGCGCGTTTAAATTTTGATATAAAGAAATATTAATATTTTTGGCTACCGATGGATAGCGAATAAAACAGCATATACTGTATTGACTTGTACAATATATGTTTACATAATATTTCTTAATCCTTTTTGGCTTGTTCATTTTCCTTATGTTTCTTTGTCTTAAGATGTGTCCATTTACCAGCTAATGTGTAATTGTGATTGTGACAAACAGAGCATCGCCATTCTTTATTCAACATACATCTGGTCTTGGTTGGTCTGATCGCTTGCTTTCTTTCTTCTTCGGTGAAATATATATAACACAAGGGTGTTAGACTTTGACGATAATTGGAACCTGCTATTATACAAAGAGGCCTTCCACATCAAACGACAATCGCCATCTCTTAACAATGGATTAAAATCCAGCAGGGAACTTTGCTTATTCTCTTGAGTATACTGGTACCTTCTATTTAAGCTGCTAATTTTGTATACATTTTTAGTCTGATGATGATATAGTTCATACCGAAATATAACTGCCATTTAAAATCTTGTTTTCGTTCATTTGTTGTCAAAATTTAAAGACACGATGAATCTACTCGGTCTATCGTTTATCTTATATGTTTTGTGTTGTTGTACTGTTTTACCAATTCAGGTAACATGTCCAGATACATTGTATTACCTTGAACTGTGAACTGTTTCCACATTTTGGATTTAATTGTCCTATTCCATCTTTCAACCACTGAGGACTTCTCTTCATTCTCGGCGGAATACATAAGTATCCCATTTTTCTCAAGCAAGTCCTTCAAGTGTTTGTTATAGAACTCTTTACCCTTGTCAACCCATAGATATTGTGGTTTTCTACCTTCCTTGAATATTGTTTTGAATGCTTCAGTGACAGATTCACCTTTCTTATCCTTCAATGGTACAATCCAACCGTATTTGCTGAAGACATCAATAACCATAAGAAGATATCGGTAACCTTTATTCCATTTACTAAACTGCTGCATTTCAACTAGATCACTTGCCCATATTGCATCAATATGATTTGTGATTACACGCCGCTGAGTGAACTTGCGTTTTATGGGTGCATGTAATTCATCAGCTAATTTTTCTTGCCAGTTTTCTTCACTCAGCGGCTTTTTACGTTTTTTGACTTCTTAACACCCATTCCTAATTTTGATTTGGCTGCAATAGCGTTTCTCGCTACGGCGTGTCCCCATTGTCTTTCTTTCCAAGGAATAGCATCGAGAGCCTTGACCATCTTACGATCAGCTTCATTTTTACATTTGACTTGATCACCTTTTGGTTTATTACCACAAACTGAGTAATCAACATCATGTTGCATGCTGACAGCATCTGTTTTACCAGTCGGCTGTTGATATATCTCAAGTATCTGACCAGTGTTAGGATCATACCTCAATTGCTGTTCGAGGGGGTTACCAGGGCCTGTATATCTATGCCCAGGCATCACAAAACCCTTCTTTGGTGCAATCTTTAGAATGGCATTATGAATATCTAGCCCTCTACCACGTTTTTTATTGACCTTTATTAGTCTATCAACATCTAATAGGTTGAATGGTAATATTCCACTGCCGCTGAAAGGATCTAATTTCTTTGACAAATCTGATGTGAAAGTATCTAAAGCTTGATCAAGATATTTGTTTGCAACATTCTTGATCTTTTTTTTGCAAAATTTGATTTAACAGCTTTTGAAGCACCTAATCTTGCAGCATTATAAGCACCTTTTGCAGCCATCTTCAAAAGAGCTTCTCCAAGTAAGCCCCCAGCTTGTGAGGGCTCATTTAGTTTCCCCGCCTCTTTCTTCTAATGCCGCTGCCTGTTGCTTGTGATTTGACGAATTTGACCTTTGTTATCCCACATTCAGCACAAGTACATTTCATCATAGTTCGACCATTTTTAGTTTTGACATATCGTTCACTCCCTGGAACACATTCAGTTTGTTTCTTCTGTTTAACACAATATGATTTTACCATTATATATATAAGTTAGATATTTTTGAAATATTTTTTGATGAATCTCTCATTTTTCATTGTATCATGTATGTTGAATACTTTTAATAAACTTGATATGAATTACCTTTATTCATTTCATTCAGAAAGTACAAACAGAAGTATCCACATGTGGTTGTAATCATATTCTGAATCTGATTATTTTGGTGAAGCAGAGTCAAATTCTTTCTTTTCGCATGATTTACCAATTCTTGAAACGGAGGCATACCGAAACTATCAAAGTAATTGATGACATTATCTTTAACATAAGTAGAAACCCAATGGCTTCCACTCATGTATGATGGTTCAAGATTGTAAATGAATAATGCTTGATTATGATTATGTGGAACTTTTTGATCTCTTGACAAAACATCATTTATTGGGATATTTAGATATCTGCACCATTTTATCAGATCATGATTGCTCATTGGGATGTCTTCATGGAATTTTGGTTTCACAATATTGCTCCTACGAGTGGAATTGAATTGAATGGGCTGTTTGGTCCTAATAGTAGACCTTTTCCTTTTTTTTGTTGGCTTTTTTTTTCCCGTGCCGACTTTCTTATTCCATGATCCTATGAAAGGTGGAGGATCTCTATAAATTCCCATTCTTGGAGCTCCTCTTCCCTCTCTTGGAGGTGGAGTGGGTGCTCCCATCTTGGGGGCACCTTTTCCAGTCAAGGCTTTCAATGCCAGAGGAATCCCAATACTAGCGAGTAA
The DNA here is from genome assembly GCA_019787425.1 of Platygyra sinensis. Lineage (NCBI taxonomy): Eukaryota > Metazoa > Cnidaria > Anthozoa > Scleractinia > Merulinidae > Platygyra > Platygyra sinensis. The sequence continues at coordinate 5,417 of JAHPZR010015509.1, read as the reverse complement.
AGCACCAAGGAAACCACCGGATTGTGTCTTTGTTGGTTTTACAACAACACCAGAACCTGATTGCAGAGAAGCTAGAATTTGTTCTTCTTGTTTTGTTGTCAGAAGATGCTTGTTTGCGATGAGCTTGTCAATTTTGTTTTGTGGTATGAGGAAACCTCCTGTCTTTGTTCCTTTTCCAGATATCTTTTTAACAACTTGGCTTGCACCTTCACTAGCCAATCCTGCTAAAGCTGATAATCCAAGGTTTTCGCAATGGTTGGTCCGAATGCACGTCCGAGGGCTAGAACAGAAGTCAATAAGCTACCTCCAACTTGTTTTCTGATATTGGTCTTAGAAGCTTGATATCCATTCCTTTTTTCTCTTTCCGATTCTTCTCCAATCTCTTCTTTACCGTCGCTGGGACATATAGAGTATCATTCCCGCTAAGAGAATCATTCGCAAGCCTCATAACAATCGTTTCCCTTTTATGGTAAGCGTCACTCAGATTCTTCTTCTGATTTTCTGATAGTTTTACCTTTATTTCAAAAAGCTGAGTCATATTTTGTATATATTATATGTTATATAATTTTCTGATTATAAAACATATTCAAAATAAAGAATGTCTCATTAGTATTGATACTTTTTATACTATGACTAATTCATTTCCAATCTTGTCGATGACGACTTCCTCTTCATATAGAACGACAGCATGGACATTGAAAGCGTCGTTGGCCAATGTATTAGCATTTATCTTATACCTGAAGATCAACTGCTTTGGATCGCGTGTAACTTTCTCCGTTTGATATGATAAATCAAAATATATGATAGGATAAAGAGAGTTGTAATTCGCCAGATTGAGCTGTGTGCCGGTGTTGAAATCATTCCTTCTCATAGCATAAGACATCAAATCATTGAAGATCCTTACTTTTGATTCCGAATCATATTCAGTTTCTGGGTAGAATACTCCGTTCCCGTATTCTAATCTACATGATGTCAAATAACGATCAACATTACCGTCATTATCAGCTGCCTGTAATTTGAAAGTGTCAAACAGGTACGGATTCGCATTCGCATTGTCTGTTTTAGCTCGTTGGAGATATACAAAAATAGTCTTAACATTATCAATACTTGATGAGATCTGGAAGAATCCACTGCTATTTGTTGGTGAGGAGGAAACCTCATACATTTCTCTTAAATACGTCCAAGATTTCTTTGTCAAAAAAGATTCAACAAACTTATCGTATAGGCTGTCCTTTGGTATCATTTTTGGGACACCAAAGTATGAATCTGTTAACAACCACTCGACTGGCACCCCCTGCAGCGGCCTTATATATTAATTCATCGTCATTCTGTAACTCTATATTGAACTGGAGTTGCATTGGGACTAACATTCGATCCTCCAACTCTTCGAAGAAACTGTAACGATTAAGAGGTATGATTACATTGACATTCTTTAGGCCTGTCGTCAAAGCTAACCTAGCGTCAAATCCTGTATTCTCTGTATCGACGACGGAGTCAGCTGTATCCAGATACCAAAAGCTATCCTTGGCTACTGAGCGACTAAAATCATCACTATATTCGAGTAGGTTCTTGACAAACGTAACTTTGTGGAGATTATTAGTATCATATACAATCTTACCAGCACTCTTTATCATTATATGGTTAATCAATGAATGAGCTCCATTAATAATCGATATTCGAGCTGCTCCGGTGGTTGCTCCATCAGCCAATAATTGCACCTGAAATTGCACCTCGAAATAAGCATTGTACCAATCGTAGAATGTAGATCTGTCATTAATCGTAAACTTATACCCATTTTTTTTGTTGATGTTGACCGTTGGCTGGGGCCCGAATAACATCATCTAGTTGAAATCTAACTAACTCATACCTTTGTAAGTATTCACTTGTTCTGAAAGCCATTATATTATTATGTTATATAATTTTTACTCTACTCCTTCTTTTTATACCAGATCCTGATATTAGTCTGTTGATGATCATATCAGTACTTTCATTTCGCTGTTGCCGTTTAATGGGTGAAGTAATTGGCATTTTGTCCTACATCACTGATTCTCATATTCCTAAGCTTTTCATTATCAAGTCTCCAGACTTCTCGGACATCTTTTTTCCAGCTTTTTCACTCAAATGTGAAATACCTGATTTCAACGCTTTTTGACCTGATTTCTTGGCAAACTTTTTTACAACAGACGACACAACACTCTTCATCGGTTTGAAAATATTATCAACGATAATCCCTGACCCTTTATGCTGATGTACGAATCTACCAAGCTTTGGATGATAAAATCTCATGAATTCATATGGTTTCATTATATACTATTATGTTACATTATTCCATCCTTTTCAGAATCAGTGAAAAAGACGTATCCGCCCCATTCAGGTTGATCAATCTCCTTTTTCCATCTGTAATGTATATCCTAATACTGCTTATACTATTCTTATTAGTGGGGTTGTATGTTACTCTTTTTGGTTCGATGGTGAAGGAGTAACTGGGTTGAAGCACACTGGTTGAGAATGAATATATGAAGTCTGTATCTTGACCGTCTACAAGTGAATTGTTGATTAGGTTGCAATGAATATTAAGAATGTCAGTGTCTTGACTGAGATTAGGCACTTTAGGTCCTGTATTCGTTTCATTTTTCAATACTATCTTTTCAAACCCAATCAGTTCATTGAAATTGCTTGCTGTTAAATCAAGTTGGTAATTATTGGCTAATGTGACTGTAACCCTGAATGTTGTATTATCAAATTCAAGAGTGATAGGATACTCATTATCACTAGCACCATCCTTGACAATCTTCGTTATGTCCTTGATGTATGTATTGAAGTCTGTATAATTCCAGACTCCTGCTGGGAAAGTGATGTTGTGAAATGTTGAACCATTATCGGAGCTGTACTTGATTAATTGATTATTATATGAGGAATTTACATTGAACCATGTGAACGACATGTTAATGATTCGGTTAAGGCCTACCACATATTGGTAATTCTTATCCAATATTATGGGATTTGTGAATTTAGTCGTAAAATCTTGAGGAGTGTTGTTTCCTTGACCTTTGACACTATATGATGATAATACAATCTCTCGATCCATGTATATAATATTTAGATAATTATACTTTAAGTAGAGATTATACAATTTATTATACTGTGGTTTGTTGATTGTTGCCATTCTCAATAATGTGTCCAATATATTGACTCCTGTATTTCTCATTTGAATTGATGTGTTACCTGCGAGAACTTCTCCAATAATCAATTCTAATTTCTTGAGAAGCTGCTTTACATCATTGAAAAACATAACATTTCCACCTCTCTGTCTCCTTCCTCGGCCTTTGATTTTCTTCTTATGATCCTTGATTAATTTATTCAATTCAACCATTTTATTATCTAACTGTTTGTTCATGATGTCCCTCTCAGCTTCTGATATAGCCCCACCTTTGTATTTTTTTGTGATATATGACTTGTAACCTTTGATTCTATTCCTATCTTTTTCTGCTTTCTTTATTATTCCTCGGCCTATGATTCCTGAACCTTTATGTTCGATCGCTTTACTTTTTAGTTTCAACTCATTAATTAATTGTTTATTAAAATTAATGTATTCTGTCAATATGGATCTGTCATTATCTATCTTTTTGTTCCTTTCTTGCCTTGTGGATTCATTTATTTCTCCGGCTTTGTATTTTTTTGTGATATTTGCTTTGGAACCAGTCAATTTTTGCCTCTCTTTTATCGCTTTTTTTGTCAACATATTGATATGAATTATTTTATTTTTGGTTGTGATATCCGGAGATTCATACAATTCTTGAATATTTTCATAATCTGATAAATTCAAATCACCCAACCTTTCTTTCGTTAGATCTTCATCAGTTATTCCGTAATCAATTTCTTCATCTTCATATTCTGGTGGCGGCTCTTCATCTTCATATTCTGGTGGCAGCTCTTCGTATGTTGGTGGTTTTGGTACTATTTGTTTTTGTTGCTGTGGTGGTACATAATCACCAAACAGATCATCAATACCCATGTCTTCAACTTCATCCTCAATATCAATGCCGTAATCTGGAACTTCCCTTTCTTCGGTGGTCTTTTTATCCTTGGAGGCATCCTTAAATTCGAATCACTTTCAATTACCTCATCTAATTTACTTGTCACTGGTTTGAATAACTTCCCAAATGACTCTTGGCTTGTCTCCTGACCGATTTTATGTTGTTTGATTGCATTATGGACATAATTGATTTTATTCCCTAATTCAGTTTTACTCTTTGCGAGTTCTTTCCATTTAAGTAAACTCATTTATTCTTATACAATTATGTTACATAAAAATGACAAATCATATATAAAAAATAACATTTAACACCGTGTTGAACACCATGTTGAACACCATGTTGAACACCATGTTGAACACCATGTTGAACACCATGTTATATTGAATTAATATACCAATATAATATAATGAAAATACCGAATTATGATGTTGAAGACGATGTGGTCTCAAACTTTAAACAACTATACAATTTCATGCCTCATCAATGTTTCCGGATGCTGATATGTGGTCCAAGCGGTTCAGGGAAAACAAATACATTAATGCATATGATCCACAAATTATTGTTCTTTGATAAGGTTTATCTGTATGCGAAAAACTTGGATCAGTCTAAGTACCAGAATCTTATGAATACCTTCCAACCGATAAGTGATGAGGTTGGATATGATGTTATTGAAGCTAGTAATGATGACATTATACCTGTTCAAGACCTTGACAGTGACTCACAGAAAATTGTCATTTTCGATGATTACGTCTGTGATAAAAACCAAAAACCATTAATCGACTATTTCATACGAGGTCGGCATAAAAATTGCAGTGTTATTTATCTGAGTCAAAGTTACTATAAGACACCAAAAGACATAAGATTGAACTGTTCACATTTCTCTATTTATGAATTCCCAAGTGCTAATGAGAAGAGTTTAATTTGCCGTGAAAATAGCATTCCAAAAGAATCATATGAGAAAGCAACTGAAAAACCATATAGCTTCGTATATGTTGATAAGCCGCGAAAATTCATAACCAAAAATTTCAATGAAAAAATATAACTTTATTATATAATGAGTTATTCAAACGGACTTTTATCATCACCATCATCATCAACGATGAGTTCACTTCCTGGACCTCCTGGTGTTGGGTTTAAACTTACAGATGATGGTAATTATGATATTGATGGAAAACGATTGACTGATGTCTCCAAGCCAGTAGATGGTAAAGATGCAGCCACAAAAGCTTATGTAGATGGTAAAACAAGCCATCAAACAGATAAATTTTACCATCTACGACAGAGTTTCACATTTTATGACAGTAGTGGTACTGAGTTAGCAATAAGCACTGACAAAATTACAGGATTATTATCAGATTACCAACATGGGTACTATAAAAT